>JAFVLL020026101.1:0-20000 GCA_021397915.2 Tor tambroides
AGATGAGGGAGACAGTGCTGGGGTGCCTCAGGACAGTTTTTAAAACTATTTCAGAGACATGTTCTTAAATGTGACGCATATATAACATTGCATGCATGCACGCACACAGTTTTAAGGCAGCTTTAATCGCCTTTTTGGTAACTTCATGCGTTAACTGACGGCATAACTAGGACATTGCATGCACATAGTTTCTTTCGCTGTTTGGTATGAAATGATACAGGCTACAGCGCACTCGCACCTTTGTGCGTGTATTTGAAGAGTATCCACAGTATCTTTCCCGCGCTCGTTTGACTCTCGCCTGGCACAGAGGCGAAGTTAGAGCGTGTCTGAAACGTCTCCCGTTTGATGTGGTCATAAAGACGTTCTGCATCTAAATAAACGCAATCCTTTTCAAGAAAAAAGAGACAGAGGCAGCAGTTGCGAATGGGGTGGCCAACCCTAGCCCCGCCCCTGCGTTAATTGCGTTAAATATTTTTAACGCGTTAATCTGAAAAAATGAATCGCATGCGTTAACGCGCTAATTTTGACACCACTAATTTTTTCATTTTATTTATTTATGCTTTTTATGTATTATTTTAGTTTATTTATGAATTTATACTTTTTGAACATTTACAGTATACTTGTATTTATGTTTGTATTATTTTACTTGTTTGTTTAATTTATTTAATTGTTTGCGTTTTATCTATTCATTTCTACTTACAAAAAATAAGCATAACTAAATTTATAAATAAATTATGCATCTAAATATAAATATCAATTACAAAGTAAATATAAATAAATGAATGAATTTATTACATACAAAAATATTTATACTTATTTATAAATGTATTTATACTTCTGTATTTATTTATTTTAAATTGCTTGTATTTATTTATTGATCTTTTTCCTATGTTTTGTATCTCTGTAGTGTTATGTATATGTATGTTTTGTGAGATCACAGTGTTTAATAGAATAACAGCACGAGTGTGTTGCTGGGGATGTATTGCGGTCTCTGTTGAGATGCAGAGCTCATTGTTAGCACTGGTGGCCTGAGCGATTCAGACGCTGATTTCAGTCTGTCCTCTGCATACGCCCCACTTCTGCGACTCACTAGAGAGGCGAGCGGGAAAGCCGTTGACGGCCGTATCCATCATGAAGAGGTCGCAGATGGTTCTGCTTGATCTCCGTAGCCTCGTGTCACCGCACTAATGAGTCTTTTCCTCAGCGCTTTATTTGTGTGACTTGTTTTCTCAGGCTGCTCACACTGATTACAGCTGATGCTGAGGTTTCAGAGGGACTTTGTGTCTTGAAAGTCTTGTGAAAAGTCAAGAAATGTGTTACGCTTTCGTCTAGAGTGATGAAGTCTGAGACTTTCTGCAGTGCACAAATCTGATTTGGCTTTCATATCCAATTTTCAGGATTGGCTTTTCATTATACAGATGAAATCGGATCCTTTTACTCAGTGCTGTCAAGATCAGATGCGTCTTAATGAGTTTCCTCAGTAATCACTGCCAAAATGAAGTTTTAATTAGTATTTTTTTTTTTTATATTCTAGTTAAAATACTTTAAAATCCTGTTTTGTCTTGAATGCAAGTGTATTTTGTATTTTTTTTTATAATTCAGCCAAGTGAAAAATCTGTCAGAATACACCTTATTGTATATACACTTTCTAACAATATTCAAAGGTCTCCTCTGTAGTGGACAGTTTTGGAGGTAACGCATTACAAGCAATGCAGGTCACGTGATCAGATTACTTTTTTCAAGTAACTAGTACATTTAACATAACTTTTACATTTAAAATGAAATATCTGAGTTACTTTTTCAAATAAGTAACACCAGTTTTCTGCTATTAAAAACAAATAAGCAAGCCCAGCCCAAGGGACAAAAAGTAACGTAATGCATTACTTTCCATGAAAAGTAACTAAGTAAGACAATAAGTTACTTTTTCATGGAGCAATGCAACTGGTAGTGTGCCCTTTGTTCGTGTCTTCATTCGGCCACATAAAGCATGAAACCAATATTCTCCGGCTCTCTTCTCTTCCAGTTCTCATTTTGGATAGGAGAGCGTCTGCTAATAGGACAGATTTTCCATTGGCGGTGGCGAGGCCATCTGCAGATGAAATTCAAGCCCATTGGAGCTCATTTAGAGGCGCTCGTCACCTGACGCACCGCAGAACTGCTGAACTTCAGCGTATTTCCACACAGATAATAAAACGCTGAATGGTGTATCTGTATATATCTGAAGCATGAAGAGCTTTATCTCCAGCATCTCTAAACATTTGTGGTGAGAAACTGATGATCAGATGGCAGTGATTCAGATTCAGTCTCACTCCTTCAGGAAGTTCAAGTCAAGAGCACTGTGTGTGTCTGTCTGTCTGTGTTCAGTGTGATTTGGCTGCTGATTTCTGCAAGTCTTGCACATGTGTGAAGCTCTGAGGCTGGATCTGAGTTTGCACAATGTGCTTTGAAGACTGAGCACTTTTAATGTGGCTGTGAGGAAATGAAAGCCAGTAAAGCGATCTGTAAACGCTTCTCAGGCCGGATTCCCTCTAATTACATCTCCTGATTTCTGCTGTCCAGCACTTCATTTACAAAGGGTGCGAGATCAGATTAACAGATGAGCATGTTTGTTTCCTCATCGCATTTCACAGCTTGGATCATGTGCTGTAGTTGTTAGAGTTAACATGAAGTCAAAACTGGCCCTGTTTAAAACATATAACACTTTCTTGGTGTTAATGTGCAAATAAAAAAATAAGATAATGAATAACAAATAAATAACAAATAAACATTACTGTTTATCAGTGTTATATCAAAGAGAAAAACGTTTCTGTTTGTAGTCTTTAATCAAAATAAATAGATTTTCTCTGCATCTGAAACTTTTTTACATCTATTTTAATTTGAACTCAGATATTAAACTTTTATTAATAACCTTTAATATTAAATATTAATTAATAAATAATTTAATGGAGTTAATTTAATATTGAATTAAATTGTAATATCGACTTTTATATTTCATATTTTAAATTTAACTATTAAAATGTTAAACTTTTATTAGTTAACTTTAATATTAAAGATGTTGTTACTATTAATATTTACATCAGCACCAGTATTAATATTAAATTAAAATTCTACAATACAAATAGTAAAATTAATGCTTGGATTTCAAAATATTAATATAATATTAATTTATATGTATTGATAATTTTATATTTAATTGTTTATTTATATTAATGTATTAGTTGATATTCATTTATATATCATTAATGTTATTGGTGTTGATATTGATATTAATACTAACATAGGGCTGGGCGATATGGCCTAAAAAAAAATTCCCCGATTTTTTCACAAAAAATCTGATTTACGATTTAAATCGATTTTTCCCCCCCCTACTTAAAATCAATCTGCAGATGACAAAGAAATTGTTCAAAACAAGTTCTAACTTTATTTTGTTTTGATTTTCCCTCTGGGATTTGATCTGGATTCTCCCCTTGGGGTTAAAGTGCAATCAGAAACAACAAGCCAAAAAGAACATAAAATGACGTAACATGACATAAAATGTAACGTAACATAAGATATAAAATTATGTGACGCCCTTTGGCCTGAATCCGTATTCAGAAAGGCACGGAAAACAAATAAGGATTGCTAACGGTTGCCTGTTACATTACCAGTGTTTCCCACAGATTGGACTCTATTTGTGGCGGCATATATGCAAATTCATTCTCTGCCAGCAGGAGGCGCTTTTAGAGCGCGGAGAAATAGCGGTTTCCCCGGTAACGCTGTACACAAATTAGGGCTCCACTCACAAACACTGCTTTATCAGACATTATATACAAGATGAAATGAAAATGACATCCAAAATTTTCTGAAGACAGTCCGTTTCCTTCAGAAATGCAGTGATATAAAGACACCCGTACTGTGTTTCGATTTTGAAACGTGCAGTGCTTGTTTATTCAACGAAGTAAAAGCTTTCTGAAAAATCTATTTGTGGCGGTCAGTTTTGATATTGTGGCAGGCCACCACAAATAAATCAATGTATGGGAAACACTGCATTACAGTACATAAAATTTCACTTACCACATAAACAGAGTAAGGAGAGATGACTGAGGACGACGACAAATGATTTGCAGATCCTGAGCACCACGACAAACATCTAATTCTGTACAATGTGTGGTAATACTGCCGCTCTCTGTAGTATAAACAGAATACGTGCGATCGCGAATCTCCAAAGTGAAACTAAAAAGCCATCGTGCATTCAAAAGCAGTTTCAATGCCAGGCATAATAGCGGCTCCCTGATGCCCGCAATTTTATACAGTATGATTACCTAATGATAAAACTGCGAAAGAAAGAATTGAAATATATATTTATCTCCCATCTCGTATTTATTCCCTTTAAGGAGTTCCGTAGTACATATCTTTTTTTTTTTCTTTTTTTTTTTTTTAGAAAAACCGATTTTCATTCAAACAAGTCGACATTACACATTCGAGTTAATCGATAAAATCGATTTATCACCCAGCCCTATACTAACATTATTTTTAATATTAAAATTGCATTTTAGAATGTGAATTTAATATTAATTTATGTTTATTGAATAATTTATATTTATATTTATAATTGTTAGTTGAAATTTATATTTAATGTTATTGATGTTGGTGTTGATATTAACATTAATACTAACATTATTATTAATATTAAATTAGTATTTAGTGTTTGGATTTCAGGATATGACTAATATTAATTTTCTGATGAATTTTATATTTAATTTATTATTGTTAATTGATATTTATTTATTTATTTATTTGATTAATGTTACATTCGCAATATATAATATATGAACGTTAATAATACAAAATATAAAGATTTTTTCAAAAAGTTTAATATTCTAGGTGTCCATTTTTCAAAACAAGATTTGTTACTGTATTTTGGTCCACTAAAAGGAGTCTGAATGTGTTTTTTAAAAGAGGACTTAAGGCTTAAAACTTAAGGACATTTTGATGAATTATATCTTCATCATTATATAGCTACTACACTGTTATTGTGTTATTATGTGGATGAGGTTTGTCACACTATCCTTCTCAATGTGAGCTGAAGAGTCTCTCTTTGAGAAGTGTCTGTCCCGTCTGGGCCCCTGTGTCCCGTCAGAGACGGCTGGTAGTGCAAGTTTCTCTCCCCACATGTGGCCAATGCGCCGTCCCCCGTCCTGAGGTTGACCGCAGTCTGGCAAACACTTCCTCAGAGGCATTCGTGTCGTGGCAAAGTAATGAGAGGCTTTTCTTCCACTTCTGTGCTGTTTTATTTTACACTGATCTGTTCGGTTTCACACAATTGAAGCCTTAAATTTAACAGCTCAGGACAAAGATCACTAATGGATGATTCTTCAGTTAGGGAAGCTTTCCTGTCAGCTAGGTTTTTTTGTTTTGTTTGTTTTGAAGGATAGATTATTATATTGTCTCTGTTTAATGATTTTTTTTTTTTTTTGTTCTAATTTTCAGTTTTTTCCATTATAATTAAGGTTTTAGAAAGTAAGATTTGCCAGAATTTTTCCATTTCTCTCGAGCATGGTATTGCAGGGTTCAATATTTTATTTTATTTTATTTTATTTATTATTATTAACCTTTATACTTTTATATTTAATAATTAATAGTAGGTATTTCTAATATTTTATTATTTTCATTTTATACTATTTTGCTATTATTTAAATTATTATATATTATAATATATTATTAAATGTGCTGTTTCTGCAACCTGTCCTGATATGGAAAACTGTTCTTGGCTCTTCATGAGCATGGGTATGCGATGCGTTGTTGTTGTTTAAATCCAGACTAGTTATCAGTTTGATTTGTCACTTTTACCATTTCCATCCCCCCGAGCGGCTGCTTGAGAGTTACATGAGAAAGCTGTGTTTTTATTTTCCCTTTTTAAAGCTGTTTTTAGCCTTTTATATCGCCTTAACAGATGCCGTTAAGCAATGCGGCCTCTATGAAAATTAATGCTGCGGCCACCGGTGGTTTTTCATGACTCGATATGACTTTCAACGACTTGGCGTTCACGATCGCTAATGCTTTTTGCACCGTGACGTTTTTCCCAGCAATCACAGGACCTGGATTGAGTTACTTTCCCCCTCCGTTTGCGTCAGGCCCCGCTGCCCCGGACACCCTGACCTCCTCTTGGCAAAGTGTTTGTCCGTCCATCGTGATTCAACGCTTGTTCCGGAAACACGGCTTTTAAATAAAACCAGGACTACCTTTAAAAGGTTGATGCTTAAGTCCTCAGGTTACTTGTTCTGTTTAAGGGTAGCACTTGTGACGTGCTAGCACTGTGTGTGTTTGTGTGTTATCGTACCACACAACCAGTGACAGACTATTTCTGAAAACGCCGCGTCAGCTTACGTGCGAACGGCACACGTCTGTTTAAACAGAATATGACTTTCCCACCGGTGTTGGTTATCAGAGAAGCTTCATGAATGCTTATCTATATCTTCCACTTTATAGGTAATTTAAAAGAAGCTGACAGTATATATTCTGCGATTATGTTCTCTGGACGTGTGTTTACATTATATGTAGCTGTATTGGTTGCGGGCTGCAGGATGATGAGGTATAGAGATCTTCAGGAAGTGAGCGAGGCCGCAGGAGTTGTTTAGACATCGAGTGCCAGGTGCTGTAAGTCAACACCGGTGAGAAAGCATCTCAGAGAGTCAACGTCTGTTCAACCTCCGTCTTTCTCTCGGTATTTTTAGCCTCCCTCGCAGGAGTCATGGAGCTTGTTAAATGGCAAACCTTCTGCCTGCTGATCTCACGTCTGACCCCGTGACCGAATAGAGGAGTAGGTAGGAAGATAGATAGGCTGATAGGTAGATAAATGGGTTTATGGGTAGGTAGATATATGGGTAGGTGTATGGGTTGATTAGTAATAGATGGATAAGTAGATATGTAGTTAGATATATGGGTTGATAAGTCAAGGTTAGGTTATAGATAGATATGGGTGGGTGGATGGATGGATGGATGGATGGAGGTATAGATATAGATGGGTTGATATGGGTTGATGTGAGTGGATGGATGGATATATATGGGTAGATAAATGGGTAGATGTGGGTTGATGGATGGATGAATGGATGTATAAGATAGATATGGGTAGATAGATGGGTTGATATGGGTTGATGTGAGTGGATGGATGGATATATATGGGTAGATAAATGGGTAGATGTGGGTTGATGGATGGATGGATGGATGGATATTTATATATGGTTGATATGGGTTGATATGAGTAGATGGATGGATGGATAGATAGATGGATGAATGGATGTATAGATATATATGGGTAGATAGATGGGTAGATATGGGTGGGTGGATGGATGAATGGATGTATAGATATATATATGGGTAGATAGATGGGTAGATATGGGTTGATAGATGGACAGATGGATGGATTGATATATATGGTTGTTATGAGTGGATGGATGGATGGATATATGGGTAGATAAATGGGTAGATATGGGTTGATAGATAGATGGATGGATGGATAGTTATATATGGTTGATATGGGTTGATATGAGTAGATGGATAGATGGATGGATAGTTTGATGGGTGGAGGGATAGATAGGGAGATATAGAAATGGATAGGTAGGTAGATTGGTAGATGAGTAGACAGCTTGACAGAAGATAGGTAGATAAGTACAGCTTAGTAGTTCTGGAAAATAAATGTGTAAATCACAGCTCTGGTTAGGCCTGTTTCTGGTTCTGTTACTGATTTGATTCCCATTGCTCTGCACCTCATAGTCAAACTTTTCCGTTTCCTTATATTCTTCCTCTTCTGAAACGCGCATTTGATCGGTCCTCCGTTTTTCCCCTCTTTTTGATTTTTTCCATCTGGCAGTTTGAGCCTGATGCCAGTATATGTCTGTCTTTCCAGCGGCAGGCAGTGACGTCTGTGTGGTGAGCGGTTATACGCTGATCAATCTCCAAGAAAGAGGAGAGTTTAGAAATTGAACCCTGTGTCAGTCAAAGAGCACAGACCTTTAATCCACACAAGATGCCTTTTCAAAATAGTCCACAAGCAGCTCCTGAGTGTCTGCATCAACACATTTGAACAGCCATTACATCTCAACAATTATAAGTCGTTTCCAACTAAGATCAGCAATGTTGTAAAGGTGCTTGGTATGTATTTATGAAGTTGTAAATAAGGTGATTGGAGTACTTTTACAAGAAGATACTATTTTTACTATGTCTTACAAATTTCTTGTAAGAAATAGCAAAAATAGTTATTTGTACCAGTACTTACAAAATTTCTTGTTTAATTCAATGTGTTCAACTAAATAAAAATAAAAAAAAATCTCAGAATTCTGACTTTTTCTTCTCGCCAGTCAAAATTGCATAATATGAATTTGCATTTGCAAGTTAAGACAGAATTGTGGGATATAAACTCAAAAGTGCAAGATATAAACTTTGCAAGAATTGCACGATAAAAAAAGTAATTGCGACTTTTTTCTCACAATTCTGACCTTTTTCTTGCGAATGCAAGTTTCTCGCAATTCTGACATTATAACTCACAATAGCAAGTTTATATCATGCAGTTCTAAGGAGATTTTTCTGAGGAGAAGTTTATATCGTAGTTCTGAAAGTCAGAATTGCGAGATAAAAAGTCGCAATTACCTTTTTCATTTAAATAGTGGAAACAGGCTTTCATAGTTAATTGTCATTTGTTTGTAATTGTAAAATTTAGTAGGAGTTTCTAAGTCAAAATGTTTTGCATAATGTTTCTTGTGCAGACTAGTTCAATTTGTTTACAAATTTTGGTAACACTTTACTCAAAGCCTATACGTATAATACATTATAAAAATAGTTTTAATGCATTAATTATGCCTTGAAATGCACCATTGTAGAATCTCATGAATAATTTTAACTACAGTTAATACATTATAACACTTATCAATTCATTGTTACACTACGCATCTTAAATTCGGTTATAATTATTTACGACAAGATATAATGTATTTCAATGCACATTATTATGAATAATTGTAATGCATTACACGCTTTAGCAGTCCTTTATAATGCATTATACATAAAGGCTTTAAGTGTTACCCAAATTTTTAATTTTACCATGCCCCCCCCCCCCCCCCCCCCAATTTCTCTAATATGGTGATGGTTGAAATTACATTGTAACATTTTTTTTAATAAAATGTCTTACTAAGGCTAATTTCATAGTAATCGATCTATTTCTTCACTTTCTCATTTAATCTCAAGTTTTCTACCGTTGCCTTATGTGTAAACGTGTAGTAACTTTGGAAACTCTTTATTTTGAGCAAATTGATTAATATAAATCATTTTTAGTAGCTTTATGTTTGTTTTCCTTCTTAGTTTAGGTCATGGTTTTGAAACTGCCATTTTTTTTTATGATTTTAATATTTTAATATTGAAGTCTTGGGTCTGGGACATGGATAAATAAAACCTAAACATAAAAGGCAATTGAAAAATAGCAAAAATAAATGATGAAGGCATGGGTAGAAAGTTTCCAAAACCATTTTAATGTGACCTTTATTTAACAGTCTGATGTTTATAATAAACATCATAAAAGTGACTGCAGTTGAAGAAAGACCCATAATCAAAATGCGAACTGATGGGAAATGCAGCCATCCAGGAGCAGCAGGGTGGGAAACTTTATTTAATTATTATTTTTATATATATATTTATATATATATATAAATATATTTATTTATATATTATTTAATTTGAATATATAAATCAGCTCTCATTTATATGAATGTGAACAAATACACTGATGTTCATTTCACAAACTGTTGAAGCACATCTTAAATGAGCTTTCATGACAGTTAAGGTGATGGCAAGTGCATTTCTCCATCACATTTGTTACTCATCTGAAATATTTCTGGCAGGTGTGGTTTATGAAAAAATATGCTAGTGATCCATGCACATCTGCACTATTGCAGCGTGTATGAAAATATGAGTTTCTGATTTATGCAGTATTCTTTTTCCTAGCCGACATAAATCAACAAAATAATGTATTTTCATAATGTGCATCTTCATCTCCACTAGATCCAATTTAGCGTTTAAATGGACTCGTTGGGCGCTCCATCTGTCTAGTGGGTTTGGCATCCTGGGAATCTCCGTTGATCTCTCTGGGATGATGGTTATCCCAAAGTCTTTCCTTTTGGGTTTCTCTTTTCCGCTGTCCCATCTTTATTTTCCATCTCTCGTACTGTACGTTTATTCATTCGGTCCTAATTCTAGGTTTATTCATATAATAATCAGTGTCACTCCTCCTTTCCTGATGGGAACCTTAAAGAATCATTAAGTGAAATCATGTTATATTCCTTAAGTACTATGGAGAAAGTATTAATACTAAATCGAACTGGTAACATTTTAATGTGCTTTTGCAGTGTATTTTAAATTTTAATTGTATATTTTGCTATATGAATAACCAGTCAGTAATTTTACTTAAGTACATATAACCAAAGTTGGGTATAACGCGTTACACAGTACTGTGGTAACGCAGTAATGTAACGAGTTATATTTTAAATTTATGTAATTTGATTACAGTTACTAATGTCAATAAAGTTACATTACTTATGTTACAAATACAGTGTTAAAAAAATGATGTAAAAATCATGTTTTGCGCATCAGTCCTACAACATTTAGACACAATGAAAGGTTCCCTATCATATTTCAAAATGTTGCGCTCATTTTTACATATTTTAGTCTGGCATTATAGTTTGGGAAAAGTTCTAGTAAATGTGTACAATTTATGTCACAATAACACTAATATAAGTAAAAATAAATTACTTATCATCAGAATGAGATCCTCCGCTGGATTAAGCCGCGCGTTGCATCGCGTTCTTCTTCTGAGGTCAATTCAGATGAACTTTTATGAGTTTTAATGCTTTGTTTACAGAGGTGATGTGGGTTTTTACATGTTCGCACGTCTCAAGCCTGGTTTCACGTGGATGATTATTGTATAAAGCGCGATGCGCATGAGCGTGATCACATTATAATGAACTCAGACATGAAAGACTGTAACTCACGTTGGTTTCATACAGATTACTTTATCGTACAATTTGTTTTCGACTTGACTTACTGCATTTAAAGGTAGACTTTTCAAGCTGTATTTAGGTATATTTCTCATGTCTGTGTGTCAAGTATTCGCTGAGTTTTTGTTCATTTTTGTGACGTGTTTCAGGAAGATATTCGTGGAGACTGATAGTGCAGAAAGCGCACCCTATTTGTTTTCTTTATTTTACAAAAGCACAAAGTTTTGTTGGTATGTGTATACAAATAAAAGTAGACCTTTTACAGTTTGACGTATGACGTATTACTCTTATCTATATGATCAAAAATTATTTTCGCTGCTATCAGGAAAAATTCAAATGATCGTACAGTAACACAAGTTACTGTTTTTATACCTATGTAATTTTTCAGTCGACATTACTGAAGGAACTATGAGTTTCAGTTTGTAGTTTGTTTGTTTTTCGGTTTGATAACTTGAAACGTAAAGTAAACTTGAAAGTAGCTTGAAAGTAAAGTAATTAGTAATCTGATTACTTTTTAAATGCAGTAATCAGTAGTGTAATCAAATTACAATTTTAAAGAAGTAATTAGTAATTTGTAGTGGATTACTTTTTTGAGTAACTTACCCAACACTGCACATAGTTCAGATTCCATGCTTGCTGATTTTGAGTTACATATGAGGACATTAATGGCTTCATGTTCATGAAGTAAGTGGGTCTGATTCACACGGATAACTCTTAATGAATCTTTTTGACCAATTCATTATAAATGAACAAGCTAATAAGAGTCATTTATTCATGAGTTGTTTTAGTCTTGCTGTACTGTTTGTTTGTTTGTTGTACTCCAGTGAGGACATTGCACTTGAAAGGCGTGTTGTCTGTTTATTCTCAGGAGCGTCTTTGCAGAATTGATGATCATTTTCTAAACTGAAATCGGTTGTGAACATACTGTTGGGAACTGTGACTCAGTGAGTTGATTCACTTGGACATTCTAGAGTGTATTTCATTTTATTATTATATTTGTTTTTTTTTCTCTACTCGGCTGTAAAGCTGCATGCAAAACACTATGATTAAAACAAAGTGTGTTTATCATGCTTATTACTGGAAAAAACATTAATAAAAGAAATTAACATATTTATTTAGTGCTATTAAATGATTTAATATTTATTCTATATTTATTTTTTGTCTGTATTCAGAAGTGAGATTGTTTTTGTTTTTTTTCTAAATTGAATATAAATTAATAAACTATTTATTTATTTATTTATTAAATGCCATTGAATTGTTTCATATTTGTTTAGAATAAATCAATACATACTGTATTACATTTTGTTTTTTCAGTTCTTTTTCTGAATTGAATATAAATTAATAAACTTTATTTATTTATTAAATGCCGTTGAATTGTTTCATATTTGTTTAGAATAAATCAATACATAATGTTTGTTATTTATTTATTTTGCTATATGCAGAAGAACAGTTATTGTGTTAAATTAAATATAAATAAATAAATAAACAAATATTTATTTACTTATTATAATATAATATTACATGCTGTTAAATTATTTAATGTATTTATTTATTTATTAATAAATCAATAAATATATTTTGTCTGTATACAGGAGGGGGTAGCATGTTATATTCAGTCCTTGTATTCTAAATAAAATATAAATCAATATTTATTAATAAATATTTATTCATTGTAAAATATTTAAAAACAAATAACTAAATAATGTAATTATTTGTGAAATGAATATTTATTATTTGTAATAGTTAGCTGTATTCAGAAGGGAGCGTGTGTTTCGCAGGCTTACTAAACAAATAGGTCAAGAGTTACAGCCCCAGGCGCTTGAGCTCAGAGAAAGCCGTCTCTGTTACAGTACACAGCATGATCAGCTCAGATCCAGACCTTGCTGTGTTTGCGTGAGTGTATGTATGTGTCTCGAGCACACAAACGCGCCTTGAGCAAAATCATGCGTTTGCATGACCCACCATATACTGTAAGGAGGCTTATGACACAAGTAGATGCTTTCACAGCTGTTTGCTGTAGTTCCTGATGCTCCTGGAAAGGCTTGCAGTCCGTTACGCTTTCTGAATTTTCCATCTTTCTTGACAATGTAGTTTTGGTTCAGGATAAATAGCAGCGGACAGCAGGAAGATGGTTTTAATCATCAGGCAAAGTAGCAGTAGACTGTACAGGAAATGGAGGAATTAAATGGATGGTTTGCATTTTGTCCGTTCCCCTCGAATTCAGTTTTCTTCATTCCGTCCGTGTTACGCCAACTGAACATTTACAGAGGGAAGGGGTCGCCATTACTGCAATTAGAGCGTGAGAGCAGCTTTATACTAATTAAACAACAAACGCAGAAGAAAACATCAAGAACGTCTGATTAGAAGAACGAAAGAGAGACCGATGGTTACTGCGCAGGTTGAAAGAGAAGGACAATCCCAGATGCGGCGCGAGTGACGTACACCAGACACGCCGTCCAAATCACTCCGGGACAGGAAACAGAGTCTCTTTAATCAGGTGAATAAATCCCGCTCTGCTCATTAACCCTGTCAAAGCACGCACTCATGTTACAGTCCCAACAATAATCACATTTTCTGGGGAACGCAAAAGGAGGCGTTAGGCAAAATATGTCTGTGTGATAAAAGTGAATGAGGATAGATACCATCAAGCTCCAAAACATACAAAACCATCACTTGCGTGCTGTATCGCAAGTCTTATAAGTTATTCATTCATCTTTTTGTCATATTGTTCTGTAAAAATGTTTGAAAATCCATAAAACAAGATCAATTTAAATATGCATGACTGTATAAATATGTGTATTTTGTCTTATTGCCTTGATAATTAATTTTTTTTTTATACTTTAAAACAAGTTAAAAAATCACACAAACTCATTTATTTTGATAGATAAACAATCTCTGAAAATAAATCTTCTCCTCATGTAAGTTTCGAAAGTTTGGGGTTGGTAAGATTTATTTATTTATTTTTTTTTTATGTTTTTGAAATAAGTCTTTTCTGCTCACCAAAGCTGCATTTATTTAATCAAAAATACAGTAATAACAGTAATATTGTGAAATATTATTATAATTTAAAAGAACTGTTTTCTATTTTAATATATTTTAAGATGTAATTTATTCCTGTGATGCAAAAATTATTTTTTTATCCTCATTACTTTAGTGTTTTGTGTCACATGATCCTTCAGAAACCATTTTAATATGCAGATTTGCTGCTCAAGAGACTGTTTTTAAAATTATCAATGTTGATAAAAAAAAAAAAAAAAAACGGTTGCACTGCTTCATATTTTTGTAGAAATATTTTTTTTCAGGAATGAAAAGTTCAAAAGAACAGTATTTGTAATAAATAGCAATCTGTTGCTACCTTATAAATATATTTACTGTCACTTTTGATTAATTCATCCTTGCTGAAAAAAATGAATTTCTTTAAAAAAAATTACATACCCCATATTTAAATATAAAATTAGTCATTTTATTTATTTATTTATTCATGTTTTTTTTTTATTTTATGCGGTAGCTATGTGAAGAACAGAACAGAAATGTAAGTCAATATCCTGCTTTGTCACATCAGAAATGTTACATTATATGGATAAACTGGGTCGTGATCAGTAAGGTATACCATTTCAGTGAAGGATTAGTAAAAAAACATTTTCTTTTCACTAACATGCTCTGAGAAATCGCAATAAGACCAGAAACATGTAAAAAGACATGGGGTCAGTTTTGTTTTCATCTTGACTTTAGGGTTCAAAAACATGGGTCTATTTAGCAACAGAAATAGCTGCACTACTATTACATGTCAAGCAGCTCTATTATGCTGGCATTCAGCAGCATTTTTCTTAAGCAGAATAGCAGAAAGGAGTTGTTTGGAAACCTCATGCTGAATCATTTTGACAGAGGTCAGCAGAAGCAGCATCAGTGACAGATGCGAGATGAGACTGGAAAAGCAATGAAAGAAGCAAGATGGTTACACAGAGGGGAAAATATGAAGTCGCACTAAATTTCTGAGGCCTGCTGCTCGCTGATCTCTCTGCCACAAGTGTATGAAGTGCGAGAGAAGAAGAGAAGTCGAAATTGCTCCCACATGTGCTGGTGGACACCTGATAGTCCTCTTGCTGGGTGGATCGACATTCTCTGTCAGTGACACAGCTGCGTTCTCCGTCTGTTTAACCTCGCCGCGAAAAAAAAGCCCTTCTGCGGGCCTTCAGGTTGTTTTGGTTGGGAGCACAGCTCTACATAAATCCCCGCTCGACCAGGAGCTGGCTTTGAGCTTTGGCTTTCTCCCGGTGTTCAGGTGTTTTTCGCTGTTATTTTTATCATCTCAGGTTCTCCTGTGTGTTTTCTCAAACGCTCTCTGAAGGGTTTCTGTTTGCCGCGCGACGGCGTGGATTTTATTTGATTTCAGCTCGTTTAGCGTGACGCTGCGTTTTGTTCCTCGGCTAAAGAAAACACGGCAGTTTCACTCACGTTTGTGTGTTGCTGAAGGGACACGTTACTGGAGATGAATCTCAGGAACTTACTGGACATGTCAGAATAGTTTGAGTAGTGAGTTGAAGTCTTTGGGCCAGTTTTACTAACAGCTCTTCTAACGTCTTTTGGTGTTAAAATAGTACTGTCAGGTTTTACTAAATACGCGCAGTGACGAATTAGCGCTGAAAAGGCGTGGACACAGTTAATTTTGCACCTGACCTTATTGAATATGCATTTGTAGCAGTTTCTCATTCAGACACAAAATTTATGGGAGGAGAGTATTAAAATGAATCACGCAGTGTGATTTACTAACATTTACGCTCGTCAAATTACTGGTATTTGCGCCATTATTTAACGGGCAAAAAAAAGCATGTCTTAAAGCAGGAAGTAATTTGTGCTGCTCTTGGTAGATTGCGCTGGTCATTATAGAAATGGTCTGGCTGTGTCTGTGTTCTTTAATGTGTGCATTGTCAGTAAATCACACGCAGATTTTTCCCCTCCCATCAACGCTTTTATGGAATTGCTCTAATGCTGATTTGCCCTGTTTAGTAAATCTGGCCCTTTGTCCCAAAGACAAAGTTCTCTAGTCTTGCAACGAGATGTGCAGTATTTAGGCTGTTGTCTACGATAATGTTGTAATTGTTGTTTTAACGAGCTGATATTATCAAGTATGTCAAGTCTTGAGAGTCCAAAAACATTCACTGCGTGATGAAACCTGTTAGAATGCAGTTAAAATGCACCTACAATTCAAGTTATGAAAGCAAAAAAGTATCTTTTTTATTATTGTTTGTTTATAAGATATAGTTAAATAATATCACACAAGCGAGAGTGTTGTTTTCTCAAATACCAGTACGTATGTGAGCACGATTGCAAATGTGATTTATTTTATACAACTGTACAACAAACAAGAAGTTAATATTGAGTCAACATTTGTACATGTCAGAGCAACACTGTGGTGTTTCGTTCCTGAATTAATCTCTTTTGAACAAATCGTTTGAGTCAATGATTCAGTGATCCATTCATAAAGACAGTTGCTTGCTTGGTTTCTAAATGAATCAGGTGCTTTGAATGAATGATTTAATGAATCACTCATTAAGACAGGGACTTACTGTCACCTACTGGCAAATTTATTTATCCATGACAGCACAAAAATACACTTAACAGAATATCGTTTAATCATCGCTATTGACAGAAATCCCCAAAAAATCAAGATATCATTTTTTGTCAATATCGTAATTAAGTGTTTTTTATGTTTTTGAAAGCAGTCTCTCCAAAGCTGTTTATTTGATCAAAAATACAGTCAAAACAGTAATATTGTGAATTATTATTACAATTTAAAGAACTGTTTTATATTTGAATATGTTTTAAAATGGAATTTATTCTAAGCTGAATGTTCAGCATCATTACTCCAGTCTCCAGTGTCACATGATCCTTCAGAAATCATTCTGATTTGCTACTGAAATACGTCTTTGATGAGCATAAGACACTTATTTTAAAACATTTGAACATTTAAAAAATCGTAATTGTTCCAAACTTTTAACCGGTAGTGTATCATTTTGAATTGAATTACAAGAAGATTAGACGTTTAGAATCTTCATAACAGTTTTATTGTAGTTGTAGTTTACTATTTTTGTAGCTTCTTCATTTTGTTGCATTTGATAAGTTTTATACTATATTGATAAGCATACTTTTTATACTAGTTTACTTATTCACTTTGGAAATTGCACACTAACATAATGGCTCCGTCCCAAATGACATAACATCCACATGTCGTAACATTCCTAAGGCTGCAGGGTGTCCTATTAGGTTTCAGAAGTGCTGTTATGTGTTTCACTTTTTAGCGTACTTTTCAGTTCGTTTTGAGGAATGTGAGGTGCTATTCATGATATGTGCACTGTCTTGCAAGTCTCATTGGTAACTGAACTTGAACGAAAATGTGACTAAACGTCTTAGTGTGAGTTACTGCGGATATAGTATCATGATTGACGTTATTGATGGCATGTCTGTAAAGCACATGTGAAGGAGCTAATAGTTTACCACACACTCTTGAGGTCCAGATGTCTCATGTCATACGGCACAAGCCTCACACCCTTCACGTCAACCACTGTTTATTTGCAACATAAAGCCAAACGCAATGATAAATGGCTCTTTCTCTTCCTGAGCGCAGCTGTAGAAACACTCGCCAGCAGCGCTGATGACCTCATCCTCCAACTTCTTCATCTGCTTAACATCTTATGGGTGTATTTATGTCTATATTCTTAGCAGGTACATTCTCAGCCATGCATCTTCCAGTGAAATGCTCAGGATGAGACCGTCACATCACCTTCATGTGCCACCATATACTACTAAAAAACAAAACAAAAAAACGCTTGTATGAGCATTTCTTTAGACTAATGCAACAGGCAAGATGAACACATGTGCATGTGGTAACAGAGACATTTTTCAGATTTTTGTCTGTAGGAATGAATGCTTAATCATAAGGAAGTAATTTAAAGCCGCCTAAGCTGGCAATAATACACTAGAAAAAAAATAAAAATAAAAAAGCATGATAAATGAAAACAGGAAGCAACACTGCAGATATTAAGACTTGTTTTCATGGATTGTTTTTTTTTTTAATACTTTAAAGTGTATTATTAGTGTTGGTAGTATTATTAGTATTCAGGAAATTAAAGAACTTTAAGTGTCTGAATGTAAAACTAGTGGATCTGTGCAACTAAAAAAATGTTAACCGAAAAGAAAAAGCAATTCAGTTACTTGAAATAAAATACTAACCTTAACTAAAATATAATATAAACAATTTAAACTATTTAAAATTTAAAAAATAATTTAAACTTTATTTTAGCTAGTGTCCAATGCAACATTTCTTATTTTCATTTAGTTTACCATAATGTACTAAAATAACTAAAACTAAAAAATAATTAATACAAATGAACATAAATGATATAAACATTACATTATATTACATAAAAGTAATAAAAATGAAATGAAATTACTGCTTTATTGAAAAATAGAAAATATTACAATATTTTCAAAATATTACTACAGACTATAATAGTTTCTTGATATTAAAATAGCACTGGTGTGCAAAATGCAAATATACAAAATTTAAAAAAAAAGATGTTTAAAAATGAAAAATAGTTAGAAAATAATAATGTTTTTAAATTAAATTATAATAATAAACTTTAATAATATTTGTGTGATATTAAAAATAACTATATATATATATATAAGAAGGCGAGACACTGCAGGTCAATAGGGTAAAAAAAGCTAATAGTTATCCCCTTTCCTAGTTGATTGGATTGCATTGATAATTACAAACATTTTTTTGTATTAAAAGTTTTCTAAAAATGTTAGGTTTAAATATGCAAATGAGGCATTATTTAATGAAATATGCACTAATTTGCATATATTTCTTGTACAAAAATCTAAACACTGGATGAAGTCAGTTTCAAAATTCTTGTTGAATTTTTTTTTTGGACATATTTGAGTCATTTTGCCACTCCATAATTTAGAAAATACTAAAAAAACCAATATATTTTCACAATTTTTGGGGGAATAAAATTTTGTATATAATCAAGCCAATTAACAAATGAACAGCAAACAAATCCCTCTGTAAAAACCTTCAGAATATAGACAGGAATAAAAATGTAAAGTTTGGTGTGTGTAAGTGCAACTGAAGTGGAGATTTATGGCAGTGTCAGAGAAAAAAAAACTCATTTTGAGAAAAACGGCCTTTAAAAATATGTATTGTAATTGAAATCTGTTGAAAAAAATTGATAAAGTGCTATAAAAGAAACACTTAACAGTGTCTTTCGGATGTTTTCTTTCCACTAGTCTGAAAAAACACTTTATGAAAAGCCCAAAATCTCAAACTTGACAAGTACATGAAAAAACTGTGTTTTTGCCTGCAGTGTCTCTCCTTAAAATTATTGATTTTAATTTTATTATTCATTTATTATCGAAGTGCCTGTCAGTCAATCAGAATCAAAAATTCCACAGTGTTGTGTTATAATTTGAATGCATATTGTTAAAATCATTGTTAGACTAGCTATTGATAACAGAAACTTGATCAGCCACTGAATCAATCTCTGAAATGTAAACATATTTGATAATGCATGGGAAATGATCCGACATTATCGGTGTGTTTTCATTTCCAATCACGGGCTGATTTGTTACCGAGGGATGTTTGTGCCGTGAGGTTTGGTTTGGTTTGGCAGGACAGCGATGGATGTGAAGCCGTGAAGCATGAGTCAGCTCAATATCCACTCCTCCAGTCAGGCTCTGAGTTTCATCTTTTCCTGAACGCTGCAGTCAGATTCAGTGCCAGCAGTCTCTCTCTCAGGACGAGTCTTGCCAGTGTTTGTTCAAAGCGTTGCGAACACATTGTTGCAGGTCGTTTGGAGGCCTGGCCAAGCCAGTTCACAGAGGGAGGACGAAAAGGACAAAAGGGAAAGGAGGGGGAGCGGAGAGAAGAGAGGTTGAGAGTTCACACAGACTGATGAATGTGTGTGTTCTCAGCCA
>JAFVLL020026101.1:25000-28647 GCA_021397915.2 Tor tambroides
GTACTAGTTAAACACATATTAATACCTTATTCTACATCCCTAATCCTACCCAATGCCTAAACTTAACTACCTCACTAACTATTAATAAGCAGAAAATTAGGAATTTATTGAGGGAAAAGTCATAGTTAATAGTGAATAAATGTTCTCTATTCTACAGTGTTACCGAACCTTTTTCCACTATAAAGAACCTTTTGTGCTTTTGAAAAGTTCCATGGATGTTAAAGGCTCTTCATAGAACATTCAATGACAATAAAGCCTTGTTCAGACTGTCAGCCCAAATCCGACCTTTGTGCAAATCTGTTTGAAATCTGATCATATTTCGATAGTCTGAACAGCAGCGAACCACATTAAATCAGATTTTTGCAAATCCGTTTCGAGCTACATTAATATCTGGTTTGGAATCTTATTCAAATCGCATTCCTGGAAATCCGTTTCAGTCTGACCACTCAGATTGGATTTAGCGTAGCCTTTTCACGTTCTCACGCCACGTAAAATGTAAAAACGTAAGACGTTTTTGTAGAAAACAGCAGAAACAAGCTTGTGTTGTTGCGAATTGCAAGTCAAGTGGGAAAAGCTAGTATACGCACATCTTTGAGTGTTGAATCCAGCACGCGTCGGCAACATGTTGTCGTGTCATAAGACAACATCTGTTTTGAAAACCGTATTGCTGTTACTGTTGTTTTTATAACTTTGTTCAAGTCGAGTCGAGCTTTTATTGTCATTCCGCTACATGTGTGGACATACAGTGGAACGAAATGTTGTGTCTTGCAGGACCACGGTGCTACATAAATAAACATCAATATAAACATACAACACTAGACTAACAGTTTTTGACCTACATAGCTAACTCACTGAATTGGTAATCTGACTATACATATACTATAAACAGTTGACTATACATACACATAACCTAAGAACAGTTTTTTTTTACCTACATAGCTAACGTACTGAATTGGTAATCTGACTATACATATATTATAAACAGTTGACTATACATACACATAACCTAAGACAGACTATACAAGTACTTACATAATAACTGTACATGATATTGTGCAATAGAGGTATTTAAGGTTAAGAAGAAAGTAGTGCAATATGATTTGTTGTGCATTCACAAGTAAACATTTGTGTTATCTTAAGTCCTTGTAACATGGAGGGTTTATAAGAAAGTGTCTGGTGCATATAGAGAGGAAAGAGTGTGTTTTTCCACAGGTGGTTTGTATAGCCCACTCACCTGTGTGTAGCACACTTAGAATTGCATAGTTTGCATAACAAAGCAGCATTGCGAAACCAAGTCACATTCCGTAAAACGAAAGAGCACTTATGGACACACAAATCGGATCTGAACAGTTGCGATACACTGTGTGGACAGTCAGTTATTCAAATCAGATTCCATCCGGATATGCACAAAATCGGATTTGTGCGAGAGTATGAAGTAATGGTTTAGAATGCTCTTTTTTTTTAAATTACTAATGGAACTTTTTCAAAATTCAGAACATTTTTTTTCTTAGTCTGAAGGACATTTTAAGAATCTAAAGAACCTTTTTCCACTATAAAGAAGCCTTGTTCAGACTGTCAGCCCAAATCCGACTTTTGTGCAAATCTGATTGAAATCCGATCATATTTCTATAGTCTGAACGGCAGCGAACTACATTAAATCTGATTTGTGCAAATCCATTTCGAGCTATATTTGTATGTGGTTTGGAATCCTATTCAAATCGCATTCCTGGAAATCCGTTTCAGTCTGACCACTCAGATCGGATTTAGCGTAGCCTTCTCACGTTCTCACGCCACGTAAAAACATAAGACGTTTTTGTAGAAAACAGCAGAAACAAGCTTGTGTTGTTACGAACTGCAAGTCAAGTGGAAAAAGCTAGTATATACACCTCTTTGAGTGTTGAAACCAGCGGAGACATTCCAGCCACATTACAGCTTCCTTCGTTTCTGACGAATTCAGCATGACGGCAACATGTTGTCATGTCGTAAGACAACATCTGTATTTCAAACTTTATTGCTGTTGTTGTTTTTAGCATAGGCATAACAACGCAACAGCATTGCGAAACCAACACGTATTCCGTAAAAAGAAAGAGCACTTAGTTGCGATACACTGTGTGGACAGTCAGTCTGAGTTCGATTATCAATTTTGAGTTCGATAAGCACTTAAATGGTTTGTACAACTTATAACTGTGTTGATCCACCATCTAGACCAGCATAAACCAGCCTGGAATATCAAGCTGGTCTAAGCTGGCCCGTTTGGTAGTGTTTGACCTTTGACCGTTCAGAGAGAACATCATAGAGAAATACATGGCACCTTTAGAAATCTCTATCAAAAACAGACAGCGTGTGTTGTTTTGCTGTTAGTGATTATGGCAGCATTGTTTCAGAAGCGTTGTTATGATGTCAGAGTGATTTAGCCGTCTGTCATTCACATCACAGACAGGCCCTGATCTGCCCGCCATCACACAAAGACTATAAAGGACAGGAAGAGGAGGTATTTTTAGATGTCAATCGTTCAGTCATCAGGATTCAACACAGACTGCTGTCAGACATCTGCTTTCAACACAAGCCATTCATCTCTCTACAGCTCTCTGTTCTGTTTATCTCTATATAAAAAAAAAAACAGATATATTGGGAATATGTACACTTCATTATATATATTTTATGTAATACTAATATTTTATTATTTTTTTATTTCATTAAATTTTTTTTCAAATGCTTTTAAAATTAAAATTTGAATTATTTTTGTAAAAAAGATTTTTTTTTTCTTTTCCTGAGTGTTTTGTCTCATATGTGTCTCCCTGTGCCTCCACAGTGTGTCCAGGGTCATCAGGGTAATAGAGACTCTCGTGTCCTTTGGGTCAAAGATGACAACTTACTCACTACCGGCTTTAACCAGGTAATGCTTAAACATACAGTTAAAGGAAAAAAAAACATGATTATGTTTGATGTAAATGCAGTCGTTCACTAATTTATAATGGGTTTGTTTCTCTGAAATGTTAATAATAGAATGTAAAGTGTAAGTGCATCTGTGTTTTCAGATGAGGCAGCAAGAAGTGAGACTCTGGGACAGCAGGAAGTTGAGCTCGTCTCTCAGCTCGCTGTCTTTGGCCACCTCCAATGCGTAAGTCAAACACACCAAAACAATTCATGCGCGCTACACTTGACGGGATCTGATGGGTTTTCTGTGGTTTGTGTTTGCAAAAGTGTTGCAGTCTGCAGGTGTCTAAATATATATGCTGGACAGAACAAAAGCCTTGTCTTTGAGAGCATCAGTGACCAAGTTTACATGCATATAGTTCCTTAATCCTTTATTCTGAAAAGCATTTTGCGTTGATAGTAACTTAATCAATGCATTAATTCTGAAGTCCTTAAAACTACATGCAAAAGTGCAAGAAATGGAAAAATGCATGCCATTTTATGGCGCTTACTGCCGTATGCGTATTGACTGATGGTCATTTCTTTAAATATTTAATATTTAGTTTGGGGTCATTAGATTTTTTTTTGCATTAAATTGATCAAAAGTGACAGTAAAGACATTCACATTCATAAAAATACACATACAGTCAGGTCCATAAATATTGGGACATCGACACAATTCTAACATTTTTGGCTCTATACACCACCACAATGGATTTCAAATGAAACGA
>JAFVLL020026102.1:0-15631 GCA_021397915.2 Tor tambroides
AAAAAGATGAAGTGCTCTTATATTTCCTAAACAATATTCTGAGAAAAAGCAAAAGTATGCAGCTTTTTAAACACAAGCATATTTGTCTTTTCTGTGGTAAAGGGAAGCTGACATCAAGAATTTGTTTAATGTCACTGGAACCAATTCTGACATTGTGCTTTTGCTTTACAGGCCTTGCCAGGACATGCAATGCTTGAGTTTTTGTTTTGTCACTGTCCTTGAGGCAGTTCATCATGTTTTGATTTATCATTTCAAGGAAAAGTTCAGGCATAAATGAAAATTCTGTCATCGTTCACTCGCCCTCATGTTGTTCCCGTATATGACTTCTGTTCTGTGTGGAATACAATGGAGACATTCTGAAGAATGTTCTGGTCATTTTCACTCACACAGTTACCGTTCATAGGAACGGGAGATTTCATGTTTCAAAATTTTTTTGTTTTATTTTAATAGTTTTATCTTTACAATTTGTTGAGCAATATACTTTCATAAATAAGATAACACTTTAGATTAGGGAACACATTCACTATTAACTAGTTGTTTATTAGCATGCATATTACTAGCATATTGGCTGTTTATTAGTATTTATAAAGCACATATCAATGTCTTATATACCTACACATACCTACTACAAACAACTACCTAGTTATCTTAAGCAGCAAATTAGGAGTTTACTGAGAGAAAACTCTTAGTTAATATAGTGAATATGTTCCCTAATAAAAAAATGTTACAGATCAAATGTTACAGAAAGACAGACAGACAGACAGATACATACATACCATACATACATGCCATACATACATAAAAGGCACCAAATTTTATTCAATTAATTATTTACAGAAAATGTTAAGTCTTTTTGGTGTTTTCATAGAAGTTTTTGGTAGAAGTAGCAATTTATAATTTACTTGAATTGTTCTTTAGATAGATAGATGGATGCATGGGTGGTTGGTTGATAGAAAAAAGAATTATTCCACAAAGTTTCAAAAAGAAGGTCATACAAGTTAACCTAAAGGAAAGCTTCTCAAGAATAACAGTTATAAATACATTTAATCTTCTAGACTGTTCTGGGCATCCTTTATTAAAACAAAACAGATTGCAGATTACTCATCAGGTAATACTCTTGTTCCAGTCATTAAGCGGATGGGTGAGTCTCAGGGCTTCTCAGCAGGCAGATTTGTCATTTAGAGGTGTGATATTGAGCCAGAAAGGATCTGTTGTCCATACTGTGAAATGCCTTGTATGGGGCACTTGTGCGGTGGAACCGAGGGAAAGCTGAGTGCCTCTCTGTGTCCACGCTGCGCCCGAGGGCTCAGTCTGGAGGTACAGTATGTGTTGTGTCAGCAGTGGGTTTTGTATGTTTGAGAGAGTGGGTATGCGTTGGAGAGAGTGCGGCCTGACCCCTGACCCCCCCCAGATTATCCCGTAGCCTCAGGAGCTGAGAAATACAGGGCCTTCTTGCCAGCCCTCCCCACGCCCCTCACAAAGTCACATTCCGAGGAACACTTTTCCCACCAAATCCCAAACACACAACTCTATTCTTTCCTGGCAGAAGACCAGGAAAAGTGGGTGTTCACATGAGAGGGATTCTGCTTTCTGCTCATGGTGCTGATGACCCCACATGTGAGGGCACAACCCGGTTCATCCAGCCAAACCCACTGCCAGGGAACACACTGACTTCTGTCACACCAACCAACCCGTTATCCCTGTACGTGTGGGTTACGCAACTCGCACATACACACATTTCACTACGCCTGCAACAAATAATTAAGATAATCTGTCACTTATTTCTTTGGTGAATCAATGGATATTTAATTTTGCGCTTTTACACACTGAGGTTCACATGTTCCTGGTTACAACACTGTTGCTTGCATTATGAAAGAATTACAGCCAATTGTTCTTTAAAGTGCTCCCATACTTTGGACATTATTTCTTGTACACCTTTTTTGCATTTATATAGTTATTTTCATTTATTTATTGTGCTAAGTTCTTATTTGTTGACTCAAAGACCTGGCAAATTCATAATGAAATTTGCCCTTCATTACACTTCAAAAATTAATTCTTAATGAATTTGTTTGACTTTGACTCTCTTTCTTTCTCTCTCTCTTTTTTGACCTGTTTTCTAGGTAAAATATCTGGCAACATTTTACTGTAATGTTCCATTTGTTAACACAAAAATTTATTTTGATTAATGTGAATTTCAACATTCATTAATACACTACTAAAATTCAAAGTCATAACTGTTTATTTTGTTAGTTAATTTTAGATGAGTTAACTAATGGGACTGTTTTGTAAATTTGTACCAAATATCTAAAAGTTCTTAAAACAAAATCACTGCATAAGATATTTAGATATAAAGATATGTATAACTTTGAAATGGTTGTAGTTAACATAGAATTGCATAACATGTTCATTGTGAAATAATACGATTTTTGATTGTCAGACTTTATCCTGGAAAATGGGAGCAGAGTTTGTGAGAAACGTCACAGTACTGTGGTGTTTTCTGAGAAGCAGGAAACAAGATATATTAAAGACATAATATTTGTGATACTTGTTTCCACTGAGAGCACACTGATTTTGACACACATGCAGTATTTCTACAAGCAAGATATCCCCTAATGTCATTCATGGCGTATCTTTGAGAGAGATGTTTTTGTTTTTACAGGTTTTGAGAGATAAGAATTGGTCTTTGCAGTGGCAGACGTTTGGTTTTCCGTTCAACGAGGGCAGGAAATGACCTCCACAACCGAACTGCTCTGGTCCCTGTAGAACAGCTGTAAGAGTTCCTGCACATCACTGAGCAAAATAAAAGACATAGGCGTCAGTACAGAACTACTCACATTGCCTGTAGTCCACAGAGAAGATGACAACATGGAAGGAAACCTGAAAAAATGTGATGGCAAGGATAAAGTAGAAAACTGGAGAGTGAAAAAAGGACGGAAATTTGGTATTGACGAAAGATTTAAGTGTGGGTGTGCGTATATGCGTCTAAGAGTGAGGAACAGCCGCCAAATCACAGAGGCGTGTTTGCGTTCTGATTGGTCCAGGCCAAACTGAGGCTGCCAATACTTGGAAACAATCAACAAAGATAGAGTGAGAAATGTCATTTCTTATTGCAGTGATAGAACTATTGAATTGGGAATTTTTTTTTAGAGAGCTTAGAACATAATATTAAAATTTGCATTCTTCATTATTCTGTCTGTTTATTTTTATGAACATTAAATAATATTGGAATGAGCTTCTGCATCCACTTGCCAAAAAGTGATGTGCTCAAGCTGAATAAGCAATGATGAGAGCTAAATGGCCTCTGTACAGTCAGCTGGCATAGAGACGAGTGGTTCCCACCCTAACCAGACCTGAAAGACAGTCAGTGAGTGAGTGTTCAAGCAAGTGAGAGAGCCTTTGAGCTCAGAATCTTGGCACACTTTCACATAGGCTCTGGACATCTGCCTCTGCAGCCACGGAAAATGTCAAAGACACACCTAAGAGAATTAATGTGCACTCCAGAAAAATAACTCTCTTAATCAGTAATGCTCTGGTTAAACTTTCTTGAATATACATTTACTTGAGAACCTAATTTTAATTAATTAATTTAATTTTAATTTCTTTTTATATGGTATTCATGTATTACTAATATAAAATCATGTACACTACCATTTTAAAGTTTTTTTTTATTTTTATAAAGAAGTCTCATGCTCAACAAGGCTGCATTTATTTGATCAAAATTACAGTAAAAACAGCAACATTGTGAAATATTATTACAATTTAAAATAACTTTTTATTTGAATATATTTCAAAATATAATTTCAATTATTTAATTTATAGTAATTAGCATAATTATTAAAGGGACAGTTCACCCCCCCAAAAAAAATTCTGTCATTACTACTCACCCTCATGTCGTTCCAAACTCATTTTTGGAACATACATTAAGAAATTTTTGATGAAATCCGAGAGCTTTCTTACCCTGCGTAGACAGCAATTTAATTACCACATTCAAGGCCCAGAAACGTAGTTAGGACACAATAAAATAGTCCATGTGACATCAGTGGTTCAGCCCTAATTTTATGAAGCTACAAGAATATTTTTTTGTGTGCAAAGAAAACAAACAAACAAAAAAAGACTTTATTCAACAATTCTTCTCTTCTATGTCAGTCTTTGAGTACCCTGATGGGTTACAGGTTTGGAACGACATGAGGGTGAGTAATTAATGACAGAATTTTCATTTTTGGGTGAACTATCCCTTTAAGTATCCCTTTAAAATTTTGTAATTTTTGTAAAAAATCTTTTTTCTTTTTCTCCCCCCTCCCAACAGTGTGGCTTTACTGAATGTAAATGTGATTAAGTGTTTTCCTCAGCATTATTTGTGGCATTTGGGTTTAAACCACCTACACAGACAACAATTTATGCTCTACCTGGATGAACAGGGCACTGAATTGTGAAGAGTGTCAGGCTACGAAGGGCCCAAGCCAGAACAACCATGGAATTCTGGGAAAACTGCAAAGTTGATATTCACATGAAAAAACTACTAGATTAAATGCTCTGAGAGAGAGAGAGAAAAAAAGTGCAGAATTAGAGACAGAAGCAGATCCTGGGTTGTGTTTCCACATATTTAATTAAAAACTGAAACGTAAAACCTGAAAGTGAAATGTAATGTAAGGGTGCTTTTATGACATTTGTAAAGGGTGTATAAAAAAATCTGAGATTCACAGAGTGGAGGGTGGAGTTGAGGAATAAGAAACTGTTTTTCAGTAAGGAGTAGTTACGGGATGAAGGAATGTGTCCTGTCTTGGAAGGGAGAGAGAGCTACAGGTGAATAAAAGACAGGATGGAGTGGGGAAAAAAGAGAAAGAGAGAGGTGTAGAGCAGGGAGGATGACTGGCAAAGCCTGTGGTTTGGCTGTCCACCAGGAGCAATCCGCCAGGCATCGTGGGAGCAGGAGGAGTGCCAATAATTACCTGGAGTAGGAAAGACGGGAGTGAGAGATAAAAGCGAGTGAAACACTCTTTCCGGCTGTTACCTGCATACACAGCTGAGCCCAGAGGATTAGTGCAGTTTTGTTTTTCTGACACCACTCTCCTCTTTTTCCTTTCACCCTGTAAAAGCACCAGCCAATGGGGTTTATGGGGGTACGTGTTGTGTGTGGGTGGGGGGCTCAGTTTTTGTGTCTGCAATAAAATCAGGGATATCGTATGTCGCCCCAGCTGGGTGGCAGAGGTTTACTTGTGTTCGTCACCCAAGCCTGGCACAATCACCGCGATCAAAATGAGGTCTGAAGAGGTTAATTGTGGAACAGAAGATTGAGTCCTTTAATCAGACTTTAAAGTCATTTGAACCCCCTGAAAGATTTCAGCGCCGTTTTAAGCTCACGGAAATCCCTGGAGAGGGAGTGGGAAGGTGAACAACTGCAGTGTAGTAATGACATTAAAACTTTTGTTTTTACAACATACTTGCTCGATGTGACCTTTCGTAGCAGTAGATGAGATCTGTAGAAGGATCACACAGAAGGATCCAACAGTGAGCTCCGAAAACATGTTTGTTTATTTCATGTTGATTTCTGTGTTCTTTAGCAGGCATGCAGAGAGACAGACAAGAGATAGCCCTGGGTGCTTTACTGCCCTGTTGTTTACACTGGCAGCTCTAACAGGCTGTGCTTGGGCCGGCGAATACTCAGTAATGTATGCCAGGTGTTCTGCTACCCTCAAAATAATCATTTTCTTAATCAAAAAAATCATTCCCTTAATCGCTATCTAAGCAAAATATATAAACATCCTAAAGCAAAATAAATAAAATGACATGATAATGTCATTTTAATGAGGTTCGTGCTTAAAACAAGAAGCCAGTACGGTAACAAAAATAAACTTATTTCTCCTTTGAATTAAATTCATTTTTCTTAGCCCTTTGGCAAATAGTTTTTCTTGTTTTTTGCATAAACCTCATAATTTTTGTTTTATCATTTCTTTAAAAACAAGATTTAGATGGACAGTTCCCTTCAAAAATGAAAAATCTGTCATCATTTACCTGACTTTCTTTTTTCTGTGAAACACAAAAGATATTTTGGACAAAGAAAAAATATATATATATATTGTCCATATGAGAGTTGTGGTGTGTAATGTTGTCTGAATTAACCAATTTTTATTTTTTTTTAGGCAAAAACAGTTTAAACATTCTATAAATGATCTTCTTTCCTGTAGCAGAAAGAAAGTTTAATAGGTTTGAAACAAGAACAGGGTGAATAAATGCCTTAAAAAAATATATTGTATGTCATTTTGTCTTTCAATTTATTGTTGCTTGTTTTGAGGATATTTAGATCTTTTAACTGGAATACAAGTTTGTTTTTTTTTTTTTGTTTTTTTTGGGGCAGCTGTGGCCTAATGGTTAGAGAGTTGGACTTGTAACCCAAAGGTCGTGGGTTCGAGGCTCGGGTCCGCCAGGGATTGTAGGTGGGGGGAGTGAATAACCAGCACTCTCTCCACCCTCAATACCATGACTGAGGTGGGACCCTTGAGCAAGGCACCGAAACCCCAACTGCTCCCCGGGCGCCGCAACATGGCTGCCCACTGCTCCGGGTGTATGTTCACTACTGTGTGCGTGCACTTGGTTGGGTTAAATGCAGAGAACAACTTCCAAGTATAGGTCACCATACTTGGCCACACACCACTTTCCCCTTAAGAAAATGTATTATATTTAATTGTATTATTATTTTTTAATTATTAATAAATAAATGAGGCTTTTTTGGTCATTTTATCCTGCAAAAGTATTAAAATTTGAAAATAATCGTAAAAAACTAAATTAAAGAAACATTAAGATTCTGCACTAATGCTGCTAATCAAATTTGTGACATTTTTGGAAATGTGACTTTGATCACAAATGACACCTTCTGACTTTCATGTTAATCTTTCAGTTTAATTTTTTACTCAAACTGTTATTCTGACAATATACAGTAAATTGTGATGGAAAAAAAGAAGAAATCCTACCTTATTCTGATTGTAGCAACTTTACAGTATGTATGACTGAGAAGACAAAATAGAGGCAGAAACATCACAATAGCAACTAAATGACTGTTAATGAAGCAGCACAAGTCAGGAAACCACCTGTGAGAAAGCTTGAATGAAAACACAAGGAACTGAATATTTATCTGTAGGCATTTGGGCACAGCCACTAATTATCTCAGCCAACACCACTGATTGCACTTCATTTCTCCAGCAAGACTTCTAAAGAGAAACTCTCATCCGTTTGCTTCTGAGACAAGAATGAAGAGAGTGTCTAGACGACTGCTTGTCTTGCAGAGCTCCCGAGGCCTGGGTCCTGCAGACATCCTACTGACAATCTGTAATGTCCTGCCTCTGCACTGCAGGCTGAGGTTGTTTCAGACTGCGAAGGGCTGAACCAGAGATGACCCAGGCTGTGGATGGACCAGATGTTGCAGGAATGTGTCAGACAACCAGCATGCCAAAGATAATGCTGGAAGCCTACGCACTCTTGCTGTTCTAACTCTCGAACGTACGTCTCGGAGAGCCAATCTACGCCTACTTGGCAACGTTTCCCTTTGAAGTTCTTTCATTTTGCACATTTACATTTATGCATTTGGCAGGCGCTTTTCTCCAAAGCAACTTGCATTGCATTCAAAGCACACATTTCTATCAGTCCCTGCTTTCCCTAGGAATCAAACCCATGACCTTGTGGTGATACTAGTGCCATGTTCTGCTGTTTAAAGGGATAGTTCACCCAAAAATGAAAATTCTGTCATTAATTACTCACCCTCATGTCGTTCTAAACCCGTAAGACCTTCGTTTATCTTCAGAACACAAATTAAGATATTTTTGAAAAAAATCTGAGAGCTCTCTGACCCTGCATAGAAGGGTACTACCACGATCAATGTCCAGAAACATAGTAAGGACATCAGTAAAATAGTCCATGTGACATCAGCGGTTCAACCATAGTTTTACGAAGCTACAAGAATACTTTTTGTGTGCAAAGAAAGCAAGAATAATGACTTTATTCAGCAATTCTTCTCCTCTTCTCCTTCTCATGTTTACATGAAGCGGAAGCAAGCGCATGCACATGCTCCATAATGGCGGCGTGCTACAGCATAAGCGATGAGGAGGAGAAGAATTGTTGAATAAAGTTATTTTTGTTTTCTTTGCACACAAAGTATTCTCATAGCTTTGTAAAATTACGGTTGAACCCCTGATGGCACGTAGATTATTTTAATGATGTCCTTACTATGTTTCTGGACCTTGATTGTGGTAGTAACCTTGCAGTCTATGGGAGGGTCAGAAAGCTCTCGGATTTCATCAAAAATGTCTTAATTTGTGTTCCGAAGATGAAAGAAGGTCTTATGGGTTTGTAACAACATGAGGGTGAGTAATTAATGACAGAATTTTCATTTTTGGGTGGACCATCCCTTTAGGCTACGGAAAGGCCTGTGGAAAAAGTTGTGCCTGGATGATAAATGTTCCCAAAACCTATGGAAAACCTATGCTGTGGCTGATTACGTCATAACTGTTTTGCGCCACCACAGTGGCCTGATAAGAATAATTGTCTTGTTTAATGAGATTTGTTACTCTTGCAATCGCTCAATTAGTAAAGAGGTCCCCTATTGAATGCAGGGAACCTCAGCCCTCGTTTCCTAAATCAGACACATCCCACTCCACTCCCCAGCCCCCTGAGCTCCGTGGCCCACATCCCGTCCAAAGATTCGGGACACACAGCGGCCCCTTCCTCCCCCTCTTGACTGCCTTCCATTTCCCTTTTGATTGTGATTGACAGGTTCTTTGTCCCATTGTACTGAGCTGTCGCCTCTGATGAAGACACACACGCACACACATGCATAGGAACGCACGCTCTCGCTCGCGCACCTTGGACTTGTTGCGGCAGACAAAAGGGTCTGCTGTCACTGATACGTGAATGCATTCGTGATGTAAGTTTCCAGCCATTTAGAAACCGAGGACATGATTGTGTGTTGCCGGATGGAATCTGCGCAGTCTGTCTGCAAGCTGCGCCGTGCTGAGGTGGTGCGGCTGAGAGGGACAGCTGGTGGGGGAGGCGAAAGGGATGCTCAGTGTTGTCTGAAGAGTTTGTCATTAACACAGCTCCTCAGGGATGGGAACCAGGTCACATTCTCTCACTCCGCACAAAGCAGTGTGTGTGTGAGAGGGCTGGGGGTGCCGAGGGAGGGTGGCGGATGGGGACTAGGCCATGACCTCTTTATATCCATCAACATATCATTGGCCGGGTGTGCGCTGTCCAATCTGCAGTGCGTCGGAATGTACTTGTGGGCTCATTTTATTGTCTCTCTGCTTGCTGTCATGATCTTTATATCTCTGCCATCTTTTGCTCTCACTTTCTGATTCTGGCTTTCGCTTTTTCCCCATTTTTTGTTTGTTTTCATTGCATAGTGACTAAACACACACACACACACACAGGACTGAAGGGGTCGGGTACTCTGTATAATCATAAAAATATATTTTTTTTCAGTATGGCCAACATGTGGTCAGTGTTAGGAATTTTAACACTGATTTCATTAGGGCCTAATTTAACCCCCTTCAACCTAGTACACACTGTTTTTGTCCGAAATCTAGTGCTCTATAAGTAGGTACTACTTTTGGTGCTGCTTTATATTAGGTGGCCTTAACTACTATGTACTTGCATCAAAAAAATGAGTACAATGTACTTATTGTGTTCATATTGTATTGTAAAACACTTAGGGACAGGTTTGGTGGTATGGGTAGGTTTAAGGGTGGGTTAAGGTGTAAGGGATGGGTCAACAATAAAATAAATTTAATTACAGAAATTAATTACAGATGTAATTACATGCAGTTTTTTTTTAAATAGGCCTACAAGTACAATGTAAAAACATGTATGTACACAATAGGTGCATTGTATCAAATAATTAATTTAAATGTAAGTACATAGTAGTTAAGGACACTTAATAAAAAAGTGTAATATAATATAATATGATATAATATAACCCTTCTTTTGAATGAGTACTTTGCGACTGTTAAAAAAGTAGGTTCTATGTAGTATGAATATGTGTTGCATGAATGTTACCCGGATGGTACTGCATTCATCATGGTGTCATGTGACCTACAGTGTCAGATGTGTTGCTTCACTGCCATTCACAAATTTTCTTCTGTGGCCTCATGGGACAGAAAAGCGTCCATTGGATGCGCATTTCAGAATCTCGTAACAAGTAGCAGGTCATACAGGTAATTTGTATCTGTTTTATGAATACTGTGAATTCAGACATACTACTCTTTTCACATACTGTTTTTTGGCTACTATTTAGTGTGGAAGGATGTGATTTTGAATGCAGCCATACAGTGTTTCTCAACTGGAAGGCTGCATCCTAGTAAGGCTGTATATCTAGGCTAATACATCATCAAGTCTAGTCTCAATTTGAAGGGTCCTTCATTTCTTCATTTTCATCATTCTGCATATTTTGTGTCCTCCGATCACCCAAAATAGCCACTTTATATTCAGTTAATAAAGAGATTTTTAATATGAAATATTTACATAGTGCTGGGACTGAAACTTTTATGAAGTATCCGTGCACACTTACTAGACTGTCTCATTCTAGTGTTCACCCTTGAGGAGGAGTCATAGAAGCCTTTGAGGGACTGGACTAGGAAGGACACAACTTCACTAGGATACAGCCTTCCAACTGAGAAGCACCCATAGTAAAGACAGCACAGATCTCAGACGGTTCCTCTGTATACTACTTATTTATTTGCTAATGTACTCTGTCGCCCTCTGCTGGTTTAAATCAGAATGTCTAGCCACTGCTAATGTTGAGTGTGCCACAACAGTTATGTTGTAATTCTGTTCCACTGTGTTTCCAGTGGTGTAATCAGTGTTTGTTGTTCTAGGCTCAACAGCTGATTAAAGAAGCAGAATTAAAGAAAATGAATGAGGCATATAAAAAAACAACAAATAGTAATTAGAGCAAGACAAATATGCAACAAATGAAAACGTCAAACTACACTTTAATATGCTTCCAGAGCAAATTGATCACATTACAATGTTATTTCTTTTTCTCTACTCCTTTTGTTATTCTTCTTTGACACTGTTCCATTTCTCACATCTAAGTTTTCCACTAGTTCCCTTACATTAACATTAATGGGAACTCCTTAGATCACTCCCTTGCAAATTTCCAATTTTCCTTTTCCAACTTTATTATTACATTCAATTAGCAAGCTCTCATCTCCTGGAATCCTTGCATATTTCACTTCTCAAATCTGTCCTATAATGATTTTTGTTAATTTAATCAGGTAAACTTTCCTTCTTCCTCCGTCTCCTCCTAACAACTACGTTTATTATACCCTCTTTCATTCTTTTCTCTTTCTCTTCACTTCCTTCACTTTCTGACTCTCCAATGCTGGATGTTTCTTTTTTCTTCCTTTTCATTTTTTTCACATTCTTTCCGACTCATTTACTCTCCTCTCATCTTCCTCGCTGTAAAACCATACTCTTAACTGTCCGTTTCTTTCCCTGTCATTTCTGTATCTATACAGACCATTGGTCAAAAATCCCAGTTCCTTACAACACCCAAATTTAGTATATTCTCATTTCCTAAACTTCACAGTCCTCAGTCTTCCCAAGTTTGTTGTTATATTTTGACTCCCCAGTAGTCAGTCCTCGAAAAAAAACTTCAATGCAATGCATCAGTCCTCTGCCCTTCGAGCTTCAGACTTGTCTACTCCCAGATGGGTCTCTGCCAGTCGTGTTTTGATCCAGACGTTGATCCAGTACTCTTTCAGAAAATGTCTAATAGTGCCTCCTACCATACGACAGTGAAAACACGGAAAGCTGGAAAATTCCGTCAATGGCGGGGAAAGAGTTAAACAGACATTTACTTGTAAATCATTAGTACAAATAAAGGCAGCTATGTGATTCTTTTTCAGTTGAATCATGACCATCATAAGCATCACAATTAGCTTTTGGAATGGTCTGTTATGGTGTATGGTTTGATTTCATGAATTAGTTTTTCATAAACGCAAAAATTCTCCAACATTGACAATCATGGTAATAACTTAAACAAGCTTACTCCTTTAAAACAATATCTGCTTTGACAGTAACTCACTTGATTATGAGAAAAAATCCAAATTATTCATGTGTGTTTTAATGTGGATTATTCCTATGAAGTATTGTATTCTTCTGTTTGTTGCATTGATTTGTGTCCGTTCTGTTGTAAACTGAGGGAATTGGGAGCGTGCCGTGTGTGTCTCACTGCTGCCCTCTTCAGTCAGGAGAAATGGTGCGTCTGCGCAGGCAGCTGCATGTCAGGCATTTGAGGATGCTCATGGTGATGTGCATAAGTGAGCCGAAGTTAAAGAGCAGGTTGTAGAAAATTGTGCTGAGAAATTATCCGGTCTCATCCGCATATTTCATGGCCACAATGGGTGTGTAGAGGCTGTTGGTCAGATTCCGGAATCGGGGTCGGCTGGATTCGATCACTTTCTTGGTGCACTGGATTGTGAGTAATTAAGAAGAGAATAATAGTAATAGGTTTAGTGTATAAATGAAAATCTGTGGCGATTTAAAGAGTAATGTAGGCAAATTAGTGTTTGTTTTCAATGCAATGTATTTATAGCGTTCGTATATTTGTAGTCAAACAGTGATACATACTTTAGCAATGTCATCAGGGGTTTGTCCCAGTGCCTCAAAGATATCGATGGACGATGGTATGTACACATCCTTAAAGTATCTGACTGTGTCTGCATCTGCTCCAGGATATTCCATCTTGGCCACCTCTTCCATCATCTTTGTTTCAAACTCTGTATGCACTGGGCCTGGCTCAATCAGAGATAGTCTGGGAGTATAGAAGGAATGCTACATTAGCACCATAGCGCACTTTAATAACAATAAGATGGATTATAAAAAGCCTGTTTACACCAAGTCTCATGAGCACAACAGGTTTGTAGTGCCATGTAAATAAACCAGTCAATTAATCTTGAGAACAAAACTCATAATAGGCATTTTAATGAGAGTAAATTCATAATGTTAAGAATAAAATCCATTTCGTTTCTAAAAACAACATTCGAAGGCCTCTCCATATTCACTGTAGAAAATGATTGTTCAAAGATATAAATAAAACAAAGATTACTGGAGAATGTTTTGCAAGAAAATACTGTTCGACTCTTTCTACGTCAAAATTTCCTGTTTCAATAATTCAATGTGTTATTTGCTGTTTCTTTCAATTTAATTTACTAGCAATTTTTTCAGCTGAGAGATATTTCCAATATTTCTGCTGTAATTATAGCAAAACTGCTTATTTTAACACTTTTTTTATTAACAAAAACTGGGATTATCGATATATTTAATTAACCACAACCTGTTTTTTGATTCCAGAAGTTTCAAGAGCTGTATGTTCTTCAATACATTATTATTATTATTATTATAAGATTGATTATTATAAATAATTCATTTATTTAAATATTTTTAACTCATCCTGCGGCCTGAAGTTCACTGATAAAGATTTTTGAGGATTATGAGATTACTCTCAATGGCACTAAACCAGTGTTGTAAGTGTAACAACATCAAACAAAACTACACTGTAAAAAAAAAAGTCGAGAAATCTTAAAAGTTTAAGGCAACCAGCTTCAGCAGATTTTTGAGTTTTCTCAACTTATTTTTGTAGGAGATTTTTGAGTTCTCTCAACTTTTAAGTTTTATAAACTTAAAACAACAAGTTGAGAAAACTCAAAAATCTGCTAAAGCTGGTTGCCTTAAAGGTTTAAGTTCTCTCAACCTTTGATTTTTTTACAGCACTGTAAAAAAATAAAAATAAAAATAAAGTTTAAGGCAACCAGCTTCAGCAGATTTTTGAGTTTTCTCAACTTGTTGAGAGGTTTATACAACAAAAAGTTGAGAAAACTTTTTTTTACAGTGTACTTCAGTCTGATACTGAATTTTTCTAATTAGCTGAAAATTAGAAAAGCTGCACTTCTAATTAGCTGAAAAAAACCCCCCTTCACATCATGGCAATTTGATATTTCATTGATATGTTCATTGTTATGGTTTTAAACCTTGTTTTTCACTTTTTCATGCTAAAAAAGTCAGACTTGACATGCATAGACTTTGAATTATAAGGCTCCGGATCACTTACTTCACATTAAACTTGAGCAGCTGCACAGCCATACTCTCACAGAAGCCCTCTATGGCGAACTTAGAGGCCGTGTAGACATCATTGAATACCACACCTGCAGATGAGTTCAACAGAGACGTATTCAGTGATCATGTGTCAAACCATATGTGCCATATCTGGCTGTCATAATGCTCTTCAGCTAAGTGCATAACTCTGAATGGCTCTATTGTCCCTCTGACTGTCAAGCATTCAGCTGTGTGACACAGAAGGTTTCAGTCAGCCCTCTAAAGCCTGGTGTGTCCATCCTACCCTGCAGGCCCATAACGCTGCTCATGACGATAATGTGGCCGGCTCGCCTCTTCTTCATGTCCGGCATGACCTCTTTTATCATCCGCACAGTTCCGAAGAAGTTGGTCTCAAACACTTTCTTCATGTCATCCATGCTGATGCTCTCCACAGGGCCCAGCAAACCCACACCTGCATTATTAACTGGAAAATCAGAGAGGAAAGATGGGTGGTTATGGTCTTGACTTTTCCCTGAGGCACTAGGCTAGTATTAATCTATAGTGACCACATATCTTTCAAATAATATTAGTCAGCTCACGCTTATTCTAGTTATCTGGTCATCTGTAGTGTCAATTCTCAAATTATGTCACATTAAATTGACTGAACAGTTTGTACCTCTGCTGAAATGTGTTCATAGGCAGAAAAAAAAAGATTTGCTCTGTCCAACTCAGTTTCTTTTTTTGTAGTCTGAACATGCTAAAAACATGAAATCCAATCAGTTTAAGCCCGATGCAAGCCTTCGAACGTGGACTCGTTTGAAATCCTATTAAAGTTTTTTGTTAATGCGTTCCGAGTCTGAACGGTCAAATAGGATTTGATTGGATTTGTGTGTCTCTTTTATTCGTCATGTGACGAGTTAATACAATAGGTGTTTCGTCAAGAACAAAAACAACAGGTGGTCATTATGTGACCATTAATCACATCATGTAATCACTGCTTTAAAGTGTTTATTGTTAACTAACTGCATGATTTGTATAATCTTAGAACTGTACATGTATGTCATAAGGACATTACTTTAAGTCACCTCTGATAACCAATCTCTCTTACTTGTAAACTAGAAACATTCATTTTTTGTGAAGCTGCTTGTATTGGGAAAAGCGCAATACAAATAAACATGACTCAAACTGATAGTGAGCCCCTATGAAAAAGAAGCATACTTGAGATTGGACTTGTAGTGCACTTCAAATCTTAAAGTAGCCTATATCATATATCTTTACTATATATATATAAAAAATAATATTAATGAAATTAAGTGCAATTAAAAAGAGTACACTTTGATTAATGTTCAACAATTATGTACACTTTTAAAAAGTGCAGTTTCTAATAATTGCAATTATTCAAGGTACATTTCAAATCATTCGTTTAATGTTTTATTTGTGCTTGAAAAAGTAAAAAAATTGATGTGTTGACATAGTAAACCACATCTAAGTACTTTAACTGTTACTCAATATCACCTATATCATTTCCGTAATAAGTTCTAAATAT
>JAFVLL020026103.1:0-15827 GCA_021397915.2 Tor tambroides
AAAAAAAATTCAAAAGTTTTCTGTTTAATTTAATTGCAATTTTGTTTTGGTTTTTCTAAATAAAAAATAAATATCATACATTTTTCCCTGATTTACCGAAGATGCCCACTAATGTCATTCAGTGTAACAGTCTTGTCAGGTATATTTACAACAAAAATCAATTTGACATATTAAAAGACTAATTACTTTCACCCTAAATACTAATTAGTTGTAATTTTGCATTTTTAAAATTTGCCACTATCCTAGGTTTTGCCTATTTGTCAGTAAGAAATTTTTACTCATTTAAAACACAATAAAATTTAATATGCTACCTTATTCTTATATATTTTAACATGTACAAGTCAGAATAAGCATGTAAGTTTGAATTTTTACATAAATATTGTGTTACACTGAATGACAATGTAACATTATTTCAACCAAATTTTGACATTTTATTCTCCAAAAACTTATTTGAATCCTTAAAATTAGACACTTTACTTACATTTAATGTGCTTTCTATGGACATAAAATCACTTTTGTAAATTTCTTTTGATGCGGACATCTTAACGTCTTTGACCCTCTTGTAAAATTTGGTTAATGTGTGTTTGTGTTTATCAGTTTTGTACCGCAGTCCGCGGAAGGAAAATTTTATAACAAGATAAACTTTTTTAGGACTGTTTTGGTTCAATAGCTCAAAGTCTCTATATAAATAAAATATGAAAAATGTTATACTCATGTCAAGATAATCACATTTTGTGCCATCTTTGAATGATTTCCTTTTTCAGGTATTGTATTTTTAGAAGTTGACATTGGCCTTCTCCTCCTGGGCTTATATGTAATAATTTTGTGTGAATAGGAGAAATCAACTTAGATCTGTTTAAATAGGCAGATTTTCAGTACTTTTTAATTTGTAGGCCATGCATTTTCTTCTGCCAATTCAATCTGGTTTGAAAATTAAGCATTCAGTAACAGAGCTGAAACACACATCATGAAAACACTGAACTGTGTGTATATGATTTTACATATTCTTTGTTTTTCCTTCTCTTGCATTTTTACTCTTTTCCTTTTAGTGGTCGCTGTGCATAAGATAAGATCTCATAACTTCGTATACAGACTTGCTCACTTTCAGGTCTCTTTGCATTGTTTGCATGACTTAATATCCAGTTACTATCCACACTAACAACTATAGGCAATTAATCAAATGTGAAATACATCTGACTCATCATGGTATGTCTGTGCAGAGTCAATATAAGGGAACTCTGAGCAGGCCAACAAGGGGCTTTTTGCATTTGAAAATCGAAGGAACTGTTTCTTATTAAAGCTTCAGTTTACTGCAAGTGTTTTATTTGTCCGTATGCAATATGATTTGTGGCATTGCAAGTATTGTATTTGGGTACATTATTTTGAATCCTTAGTTGTGGATTTATGGTTTATGTAGTAATATGAACTCTGCGAGTCCTTTTGTCCTCATAATGAGGAAGAGGGAGTGAGAGAAAGACAACAGATGAGAACAGACTGTACCACTAGACTGTTTCGGAGCTGTTGTTTATATTAAGAATTTATGAATCCCAGCTGAGCTGTTTAAGTACAGATAACCTTTTGAGACAAGTGTGTGCAGTACAGTATGTGACTTAGAGAGGGTGCATGTATCTGATTAAGGGTAAAGAGAGAAGTTCTCCATCACTTAGCCAAATTAGACCATAGTCGAGTCTGAAACACTCAGCTCTGGCCTGAAAATTCACAACTGGAGCGTGATTCAAAAATCATCTTGATGCCAATATCATAAATTAGCTTTTTCTTGCAGGCATGTGGGATCTGCACATTCTCTTATTCTACAAAGTGAGAAACACTTGAAGCTTGCATGATGATGTGTCTTTAAAGGTGAAAGTTTGCCCAAAAATAGAAATTCTGGCAGCATTTACACACCACATGACTATTTTATTGACCACAAACGGTGAGTTAATACAACAGTGTTATTGTATAGTATCAAGTCAAGTCAAGTCGAGCTTTATTGTCATTCCGCTACATGTGTGGACATACAGTGGAACGAAATGTCGTGTCTCGCAGGACCACGGTGCTACATAAATAAGCATAAATATAAACATACAACACTAGATGTAAGAACAGTTTTTAGACCTACATAGCTAACTTACTAAATTGGCAATCTGACTATACATATACTATAAACAGTCGACTATGCATACACCTAGCCTAAGACAGACTATACAAGTACTTACATAATAACTGTACATGATATTGTGCAATAGAGGTATTTAAGGTTAGTGCAATATGATTTGTTGTGCATTCACAAGTAAACATTTTGTGTTATCTTATTAAGTCCTTGTAACATGGAGGGTTTATAAGAAAGTGTCTGGTGCATATAGAGAGGAAAGAGTGTGTTTTTCCACAGGTGGTTTGTATAGCCCACTCACCTGTGTGTAGCACACTCAGAATTGCATAATGTTCTTTGAGGTTTCCAACAGTTTTCTAGTGGTGCGTGTGGTGTGGTGTGGTGTGGTGTGGTGTGTGGTGTTGTGGGATGGGGGGAGAGAGGGTCCTGGTTTCAGTAGCTAGGGTTGTGGATGAAGTTTCAGAGGGGGGTGAGGTGATTGGAATTGAGGGCTCTCACAGCCTGGGGGAAAAAGCTGTTGAGCAGTCTGGCAGAGCGGGCTCTGATGCTCCGGTACTGTCTTCCTGATGGCAAGAGCTGGAAGAGATAATGGGAGGGATGGGTGGGGTCTTCCTTGCACGATGCTCCAGCAAAGCCAACAGTATCGTGAAAGGAAGATACCCAGAATGGAGGGGAGAGGGGCACCAATGATCTTTGCAGCTGTGTTCACTGTCCGCTGTAGGGTCTTGCGGTCAGCAGTACTGCAGTTCCCGTACCAGACAGTGATGCAGCTGGTCAGCACACTCTCAATGGTTCCCCTGTAAAAAGTGGTGAGGATGGGTGGTGGGAGACTTGCTCTTTTAAGTCGGCGGAGAAAGTGTAGGCGCTGTTGTGCCTTCTTGGAGAGTGATGTAGTGTTGGTGGTCCAGGTGAGGTCTTCTGTTATGTGCACCCCCAGGAATTTAGTGCTGCTGACTCTCTCCACAGTCGAGCTGTCGATGGTCAGTGGGGGGTGGTCAACGGAGTTCCTCCTGAAGTCCATCACAACCTCCTTTGTCTTACTCACATTGAGGGACAGGTTGTTTGCACCACACCATTCAACCAGTTGTGCCACTTCCTCTCTGTAGGGTGTTTCATCATTGTTGCTGATGAGACCTACCACCGTTGTGTCATCAGCAAACTTGATGATGTGGTTGGTGCTGGACTTGGCAGTGCAGTCATGGGTCAGCAGCGTGAAGAGCAGCGGGCTGAGCACACAGCCTTGTGGTGCACCTGTGCTCAGTGTGGTAGTGCTCGAGGTGTTGTGGCCGACACGGACTGACTGAGGTCTTCCGGTTAGAAAGTCCAGGATCCAATTACAGAGGGAGGTGTTAAGGCCCAGCAGGTTTAGTTTGTTGATGAGTTGTTGTGGGATTATTGTGTTGAATGCTGAGCTGAAGTCAATGAACAGCATTCTAACATAGGAGTTTTTATTTTCTAGGTGGGTAAGAGCCAGGTGGAGGGTGGAGGAAATTGCATCGTCCGTAGAGCGGTTTGGGCGGTATGCAAATTGTAGCGGATCGAGTGTGTTGGGGAGGCTGGTTTTGATGTTGTGCATGACTAACCTCTCAAAGCACTTCATCATGATTGGGGTCAGTGCTATGGGACGATAGTCATTCAGACAGGACACAGGTGATTTCTTTGGTACTGGGGTGATGGTGGTGGACTTGAAACATGTGGGGACAACTGCTTGGCTTAGTGAGATGTTAAAGATGTCTGTTAAGACATCTGTCAGCTGTTCAGCACAGTCTCTCAGTACACGGCCTGGTATGTTGTCAGGACCTGCAGCCTTGCGTGGGTTAACCCTAGATAGGGTCTTCCTTACATCGACTGGAGACAGACAGAGCACCTGGTCGTTGGGAGGTGTGGGTAGTTTTTGTGCAGGTTTGTCATTCTGCATTTCAAACCGTGCATAAAACTCATTGAGTGCATCTGGGAGGGATGAGTCGTCGTCACAGGCCTGTGGCAGGGGCTTGTAGTCTGTGATGGTCTGAATAGCTTGCCACAAACTCCGTGTGTCCTTGCTGTCAGTGAAGTGATTATTGATTTTTTGTGCATATAACCGTTTTGCTTTCTTGATGCCACGGGACAGGTTGGCTCTTGCTGTTTTGAGGACTGCTTTGTCTCCCGATCTGAATGCGTCATCACGGGTCTTTAGCAGCCCACGAACCTCTGCTGTCATCCACGGCTTCTGGTTTGCACGTGTGGTGATGGTCTTGGTGACTGTCACATCATCAATGCACTTTTTGATGTAAGCAGTCACAGTTTCAGTGTACTCCTGTAGGTCTGTGTGGTTGTTGTAGGTGGCCGCCTCTTTAAACATGTTCCAGTCTGTGTCCTGGAAGCAGTCCTGTAGTGCTGAGGTAGCATCGTCTGGCCATACTGTGATCTGCTTTTGGACCGGTTTGGCAAGTTTGAGAAGTGGTTTGTATGCTGGAATTAGCATAACAGAGATGTGGTCTGAGTACCCGAGATGGGGGCGGGGTGCAGCTTTGTACGCATTTTTTTCTGTTGTGTAAACCAAGTCCAATGTGTTGTTTTCTCTTGTTGCAAAGTTCACGTGTTGGTAGAACTTTGGCAAAACTGTCTTTAAGTTTCCAAGTCTTCTATGTCTTCAGAAGACTTGGAATATAGAGTGCAAGTGATGTGACTCCTTTTATGGTGTTTTTTCAGTCATTTTGGAGCCATTCCTCACCATTCACTTTCATTATATTAAAAAAGTATGGTCAGTACATTCTTCAGACTTTTTTGTTTTGTTATTCACAGAGGAAATCAAGTCATACAAGTTTGGAATAACATGAGGGTGAGTAAATGATGACAAAATGTTCAGTTTGGGTTAAACTATCCCTTTAATAAATCATAGTAGTAGGTCTCCATGCACTGGATAAACTACTGAAAGAGGTGCATGACACTTTCAACAACTCTTTGTCTGAGATGGTGCAACTTGTTGAAAAATTCCCAGGGTCCTCTGTTGCATTCTTCTAGATAATTTTCTCTCTCCACATTTAGGTCAACAGCATTGTTAAGAAAAACAGCTGCTGCAAAGAACTCTTAGCAACTGCAGTATCTCTGAAGAGGATGTGGGAGGTGGGCAGCTGGGTAGGATGGAATGGATGTGTCAAGATTTGCTGGCATGGACAACAAACTAATGTTTTCACACACCAAATACTTCCACAACCACCTTTTTTCAAGATTTTTCACGCTTGATTAGCTTGTCATCAGAACATCAGGCCTGTTGTGAGGAAATAACTCACTAATTATCCTACTATGGGGTAAAAAGAGTGATTGTAAAATTTCTCAGATTTTCCAGTCTCTTTCTTTCCTTTTTTTTTTTTTTTAAACTCAGCTATATGTTAGAGCCAGATAGTCTGTTCCATGTTTCCAATAAAGCAAACAAAGCAGGTCCTTGCCTTTTGACAAACAGCAATGCGTTGCAGCAGTCCTTCTGAGCCTATTATAATCTGGAAAAGTTCTTGGCAATGAGGTCTGAGCGAAAACACAACCACATTGTAGATACATCCGCAAACTCTGATAGAAGCTGATTTCATTCTGAACCGAGCAACAGGTTTTGTCTTAAACATGAAAAAGTCTTCAGGACTATCTGGCAAGCTTATCCACCACAGTCATTGGAAGCTTTCCCGATTGTCCTCACCCTGGGGTGCCTTTTCCAAAATGTCAAGCGACTGAATAAAGCTGTTTCTGTAAACACTTGCACTGTATAGGCAGTGATAGAAGTGGAAGAAGTGACAGAAGTGACCACCATGATAATTTAAAAGTAATTAACATTTTATATTTGAAATTGAAATAGAATTCATTGAAATGATCATTTACTAACAAAACAAAAAGAAAATTCATATTTTGAAAATGTATGTAATGTATTAGGTCTGTTTCACACAGCTTGTGTAATTGTGCCTGTTAATTTTGGGAGCTATATTAACTGGTAAAAGAAGCAATTATTGGATTGTCTGTAGTGACAAAAATAAAATTATTTCAGCTCACAATTTTTAAAATCAATATTACGTGCGATTAAAAATATTCTTTCTATAACCTGTGTTGCTGAAAAACTTGTGAATCCCAAGTGCATTTTACTATGCAACCAAAAAAGAAAACAAACAAACAAACAACCACAGAGTGCGACTTTTACTATAAACAAGCCTGACATGCATCAGAGACTTTTTTAATGTCCATGTCACAAATGAGCAAGGGAAACAAAATATGCACTCTTTCAATCATTAGAAAATACTATAATAAACATTTAACATAAATATTGTCATCCTGTTTTCATTTTCTCTTAGCACACTGTAAGTCAAAGTCAGCACAAGCAAATCAATCAACAGTGGTTATATAAATACAGAATGTCTTGTTTTTTTGTCTTTTTAATAACATCCCATTTTAGTAATCATGCCGTACATGTAAGCATTCAACATATGTTCTTTTTATATTGAACAGATGAACATGGAGACTCAAAGGGGCCTGTTTCCATATGCGCACATATTTCTTACCAACATGGAAAATGTGCTTATTATCTAATTAAAATTTATTAAGAAGGCAACGCATATCTTTAAACCTGTTCTCAGGTTGCTGTATTTTTAAATAGAATAATAAGCCTCTCATAAACAGTGTCCGTCTTTTTAAAATGTTGTATCAACCCTAATAGACCCTGACCACAATTAAAGACTAAGAATTGGCTCTTGAGCAGTTTTTTTTTATTTTTATTTTATTTCAGAAATTGCTAAAAGAAGAACAACATTATTGTGTGGAAACAGTGGAGCTCTGTGTACCAATGATCTCACTGCTTGGAGATGATGAGTTGAGGAAGTACTGTATATTGATCTGTATCTCTGAATTAAATAATGTCTGTCAACTAAGGCAAGTATTTACTCCGTTTTTGCAGACTGGACTGTCATCAGCTCAGATGAATGTCATGATGCAGTCTTTGAAAACAATTAAATGGGTTTCCATCGACTTTGGGCGTGTTCTGTGTTTTGTCTTGTGATATTGGTCTGTCTTACAATGTGTTATTAACACCAGGGGCAGGCTCGAGACATTCCTGCTTTAGCTCTGAGTAAAAGATGTCAAAAGTATACTGACTGAATCTACATAATGCACTACACAGGAGCATTGCATGCAACTAAACAAGTCAAATGTTATCTGCTGCTCATTTGATGTTTCTGTTTCATTAGATGGGTGGCCAAAACAACACTGTTGTGAGATGTGAGTGAAGCTCAAATTTGGAAACTTGGCACTGCTGACATTATCAAGGGCTTAACTTTGAGAGGTTCCAGAGACTAAAGTTAGAAATTTGTCAGCTTCATACACTGTTGTGCATCATGAAGTTTGAGTTCTTCGCTGGTCATTGTGAATGTGTGTTCAGTGACTTGATGATATTAATGTAATTGTGCAGAATGTTCATTGTAGATCCATAACTTATTCCTGCTTTTCAATTCTTGAATTCGGTCAGGGACCCTTTTGGCTTAAATCTCACTCTCTTCTGTTGGCAGTCTATCTTACTCGGCTGAGACAGAGGTGTTGAAGACAAAAAAAAGTCCAGCACCTTTGTAATGACATTAGGGTGAGTAGAATTTTCTATTCCTTCATCAAACTGGCAAGCTCACTTGCCAGTTTGATGAACTAATGAGTTGTTTGAATATTAGAATTCTACATGTTCATGGTTATTTTGTATTGGATCTGAAAGTTCAAGTTTTTGTCACAAATTAGCTTGTCAGTAGGCCAGTATATTTAACGGGGATTTCTGTCAGCTGCTGAGACAGTCTCTGATTCCATTTTAGCTGGGAAAAAAATATTGTTTCTCACACGGACAACTGCAAATCTTCATGCTGAAGGGTTTAGGTTACATCTGAGTAATGAAATTAGACAGTACCTAAACACAGTTAAAGGGATAGTTCACCCAGAAATCCTGTCATCATTTACTTATGTTTTTCCAAATCCATATAACACATCCAAAATTCTTTTTATGTTATGTAATAATACAGATTGTACAGTACAGTATGTAATACAGATTTAGAATGATGTGAGGGTTGATGACAGGATTTTTCTATTTTTGAGTGAACTATCTCTTTAAATCTTTACATAGTGTATGCCAACAGATGGACATATACTCTATGTGAGAAACTTGCTCCATTCTCCTAATGCAATTATCATGGCTCCAAATCCCTGGTTGGTTCATGTAACATAATAAATTGCCACAGAGCATTACTCTGTTCTGTACACATATATTACTGTTGATTCAAACAAACACCAATACCCCAAATCCTCTGCTTCACTTAAACCGCAGAGTCTTTGTTTTAATAGCTTTGATTAGTGAGAGGACGCTGAAGGAATACTTGAGAAGATCCAGATGCTTTTCTTTCCCATGGCTCTCTCACAGTTTTACAGAGTGTGGCATGCGGTGGATGGATGTGAGAAGGGAAAGGGTGGGAGAAAGAGAGAGATAGAGAGAGGGAGTATGACTGATCTCAAATTAAACTAGATGTGGTGAAAGAGAACATAAAGAGAAAATGAAGCAAGACCAAGGCACACATGCACAGAGTAGTGGATCTGAAGAAGCTTCTTGATGCCCTTAGGCATTGGACAGTCATATGGGTATGATCACAAGGGCGTATTTTGCTTTTGATGGAGACCATGTTGGACATGTTGAATACTGGCTGATGGCTTTGGGGAATATTTGAGACGATTTAGCTCAGATGTTGCACCAACAAACTGCACAGTTAAGCTGCATGAAGTTATTACATGAATATTGTTTGTTGGTGAAAGTATTAAAAACCTGTTCTTTATCATTGTTTTTTTTTTTTAATTATGTTTCTCTCTGTTCTCTAGGTCTAGGAAATGTTCTTGAGCATTTACTAGAGAGATGCAAAAAAAAAAACTTTACTTTTGTTTATTGGAAAATAGTTTTTTATTGTTTTAAGCACATACATCTGTGTTCTGTTATATTTGTGCTTAAAACAAAAAAAAATTCTAAGGGGACAAGAATAATTTAATTTTTAAGATTTTTTTTTTGATATCGTAAGACTTTTATTTATTTTATTTTAATATATTATTAATATTATACAGTTGTTTATAGTGCAGTTGTTTGGGGTCAGAATGATTTTGTTTAATTTTTAAAGTTAGTTAATAATTTTTTTCAGCAAGGATACATTAAATTATTCAAAAGTCACAGTAAAGACATTTATAATGTTATAAAAGAATCTATTTCAAATAAATTCTGTTCTTTTGAAATTTCTATTCATCAGGGAATTCTGAAATCACAGCACAACTGGTTTCAACATTGATAATAATTAAAAATCTTTCTTGAGCAATGCTTGAGTAATGGATGCTGAAAATTCAGCTTTGCCACAACAGGAATACATCTTACATGTTAAAAATATATTAAAATAGAAAGACTTGAACAAAGATCAAAAACATCTCAAATAAAATTCTTAAATTTCTTTTTAAATGCAAAACAAAAATCTTTTTTTTTTTTTTTTGCCCGTGCAAGTATCTAGGTTTGTGCATGTTTGTGTCATTGTGTGTTACAACTGCAGGGGTCTGCTGTAGGTGGTATATAGAATTTATGGTCAAAGGTTGTGGATCTATGTGTTGTGAATCCTCGGCGGACTCTTTAAACATAAGTTGACGAGAAGAAAGTAACAGCCAATCCCAAGCCCCTCTCCCTTTGAGGACCTGCTCTGGCCCAGCCAAAGAGCAGTCTGGTAGTGATTGAAGAGATGACATCATCAGAAAGGTCAGGGTTGAGGTGGCGATGTGGCGCAAGAGAAAGTTAAAGAAAGAGAGGAGGAGAGTGAGTATGTATGCCTGTGAGCATGTGCATGACAATAATGGAGTCAACAAGAGCTGCCTGAAGGTCACGTGACGGAGGAAAAAGAGTGGAAAAATGAACCAAATGTGCTTTCTCGAAACACCATGTTCCTTTTGGCAGCTGCTGTGGCCTTGTGTGTTACTGCATGGACTGTGTGCGCGAGTGGTGTGTGATTTGACTTTCTGTAGGTTATCCACCTACACCCACTTACACAATCCAAACATGCCCACATAGATAATACAGTGCCCTCCACTAATATTGGCACCCTTGGTAAATCTGAGCAAAGGTGGCCGTGAAAATAAATCTGCATTGTTTATCCTTTTGATCTTTCATTCAAAAAATTCACAAAATTCTAACCTATCATTGAAGTAAAACAGTTGAAAGTGGGGAGAAAATCTCATGATAAAATAAATGTTTTTCTCCAATGCATGTTGGCCACAATTATTGGCACCCCTGGAAATTCTTAGAGAAAATATCTCTGAAGTATATTCCCATTCATATTTATATTTTTTTCAGCATACCAGGGAGACTAGGAGCATGAAATTGTCCAGCTATGACTTCCTGTTCCACAGGATTATGAATATAAAGAAAACTAAGGCTAAATTCCCTTAATCATTCATCACAAGGAGTAAAACCAAACAATGAAGTTCTGATGTGCAGAACAAGATGTTGAGCTTCACAAAATAGAAAGTTGCTGTAAGACAAAAGCTAAAGCATTGAAAATCCACATTTCCACCATCAGGGCAATAATTAAGATGTTCCAATCAATCATAATCAAGATGTTACAAATTTGCCTGGAAGAGGGCGTGTGTCTATATCGTCCTAATGCACGGTGAGGAGGAGAGTTTGAGTGGCCAAAGACTCTCCAAGGATCATAGTTGGAGAATTGCAGAGATTAGTTGAGTCTTGGAGTCAGAAAGCCTAAAAATATATATATCAAACAGCCCCTACATCACCACATATTGTTCGGGAGGGTTTCAAGAAAAATTCTCCTCGCTCATGCAAAAACAAAATCCAGATATTCAGTTGTCAGACACGACTGGAACTTCAAATGACACTGGCTTCTATGGTCAGATGAAACTAAAAAGCTTTTTGGCAGCAAACCCACTAGATGGGTTTAGTAGAAACAGGGATAAAACGTACCCCATGCCCACGGTTAAATATACTGCTGGATCTTAAGTGTTGTTGGCCTGTTTTTCTACCGGAGGGCCTGGACTTCTTGTTCAGAAGCACGGCATCATGGATTCTCTCAAAAATCAACAGATATATAATCTAAAGCTGACTGCCTCTGTTAGAAATCTTATAGTGGGCCGTGGTTGGATCTTCCATCAGGACAATAATCCAAAACAAACATCAAAACAAAATTGGGTCACTGAGCACAAAATGAAGCTTTTGCCATGGCTGTCCCAGTCCTCTGACCTGAACCCTATAGAAAATGAGTGAGGTGAACTAAAGAGGAGAAGCACCGACATGGAGCTGTGAATCTGAAGGATCTGGAGTGATTCTGCATGAAGAAATAGTCTCTGGTCTCTTAATGTGTGTTCTCCAAACTCTTCAGGCATTACAGGAGAAAACTCAGGGTTGCTATCTTGGGAAAAAGGACATTGCAATAATTGGGTGCCAATAATTGTGGCCAACATGAACTAGAGAAAGCATTTATTTCACAATGAGATTTTCCCCTCACTTTCAATTGTTTCACTTCAGTGATAGGTTAGAATTTTGTGAATTTTTTGAATGAAAGATTAAAAGGATAAACAATGCAGATTTATTTTCACAGCCACCTTTGCTCATATTTACCAAGGGTGCCAATATTAGTGGAGGGCACTGTAAACCAAACAAGATCATTCGCTTGTGATTCTCAAATGAATAATTAGTCCTTAAGACACAAATGGCAGTCCTTGACTACAGTTTAAAACTCTCAGCAACCTTGAAATTGATGTATTGGAGACTTGAAATTAGACAATGCCACACAGTATGAGTTTCCTGCTGTAAAGTCATCAATTTGCATTTGCAAATGACATGCAAATGATGTAAGTCTCAAAATAATCTCAAGATAAGGAGAAAATCATATTAAAACCACAAACTGCTTATATAAAAATTAATTCTAATTTTTAAAAATAATTATAAAATTTTGTCAAGATCATGAGAAAATTCATGAGAAAAAAAAATGTTTGGTGTTATACTACCATAGTATGACATCAAACCTCACCTGCTTAACCATATCTGCAGCCTAAACCTCAGATTGATCCTGCTTGGAAAATAGAAAGCTAAGTGTATGAGGTCCATGAATATTACAGTGAGCTGAGGGTGTGTGATGACTTCAAATGAAGAAATCCTCCTGAGGTTTTGCCCTGGCGCCTTTTGTACTCCAGGCAAACTTTAAAGCAGTTCCTTGCACGTGTGGCACTTTGAAGAGGAACTCAGACTCATGCACTATGAGCTGGGTTGTTTTGAGTCTTCTGTTGCTCCCTTTTGCTTTTGTTAAATTCTCAGTGACATTCAATACCCTTTCAAAGCCAGTTCTCTGCCATAAAAAGGTCAGGCACTGAGGTGTGTGCTTATTGTGTGTATATGTGTTGCGTGTTTGTCTTAGTGTCTTACGTACCCATTTCCAGCTGGTCAGCCCTTCAAACACGTCATTGTCTAGATTCACCACATCACCGCATGCAGTTCTTGACATTTACTAGCAACAGAGAAAACCATACTTGCTTCAAAGTGCACTGCCGCTGTCACAGCGGGTCTCTCAACCATCACTTTAGCTACCTCACACTAATTCACATATAACACAGAGGAATAGCGCACATTGTCCTCACCACAATGAATAATACACTTTGGGAAGGATAGCTGTTTTAGAGGACTTTTTTAAATTAAAAATTTAGATCATATGCATTAAAGGATTTGCATATAAAACTTTGCTTAGTTTTCTTCCTAAAAGAATCTGTACTTCTAATAGATGATAACCTGAACGTTCTAGGTGGAGCTGTTCACATCCTTGGACTCGGAATTATGCATTTCCGTGGCAACGTTATTAATGGCAAAATGAATTTGTGTAATTTTAATAATTAATAGACAAAACCTCAATACGAGAAGTAACAGGTTTTATGCAACTGATTTACTAATAAGCTTTTAAAGTTTATTTTATTTAGCAAGACATTACATATTAGTTATTCAAGTCTGTGCTATGTACATTAAATTGTTGTATGTCTGTCATTTATTTTCTTTTTACTCTTGCATTTAGACAAAAAATAGTCAATTGAAATCACCATTTTGAGTGTTTCCACATGATGTTGGACCACACAGGGTACAAGTTGGAGTTCTCATAAAACAGATTTTAAAACACTAGGCATCATACACCTACTGACTTTGTAATACTGACAGAGGAAAAACTGGACATCATACACTAAACGACTGAGAATCATACACTACCAGACTTTACAGTTGTTCCAATCACAGCAAACTCACTCAGAAACACGTGCCTTGTTACTAGGAGACGCGTTACAATTAAAAACAATGTGTTTTAAAATCGGCTCAAAATGTAAAAAAAAAAATCTAAAAAAGCTAATGAAATCGTAGTCTGTGACCATCATACACTGTGCGATTTTCTATTAAATCCATCAGCTCAAATCTGCAGACTGACTCTGACTTGCGGCAACTAGAGTCAACTTCACCAGACTGCAAATCAGTAGAAAATCGGCACAAAAATCGTGTAAAAATAGCGATTTGGTGGAATCACCAAATCGCACACTACTAAAAGTGTACATCCCCTTGGCTCACAGTGTGTGTGAGGTGCATACAATTTCTGTAACATACTTTTTAAAAATCCTCATGTGTGCATGGGAAAAACCATACACTTTGTGATGCCAAATTTGCACATTTATATGCAAAGACCTCAGTTAAATACATTTATAAACCTAAATATATCATCTTAATGAAAACACTATGAATATTTAAGTATTATCTATCTATTTGCACAGCTTATAGTACTCAGCGCCATCTCTAGAGGGCTGTAGATCTTCAGCACTGTTATTCTCTCTGAATTGACACCAGAACATTTGATTTGGATCATGGATGGTTTTAAATTCCATAACAATGACACACTATTCTCCTTAGGAATTACATACCTTCTCTTTCTTTTTAGAAGGCCTATACTTTTTTGTTTCTCTGTGTGTTGGTTTATTTTCTAGTTAATGAAATCCTTTGACTTTTTGCGATTATAAAGTTTAAATACTATATTTACATATCTTCAGAGGTGTTTTTTTTTAAACAAAATACCCTTTAAACCTGTTACATTTTGTGTTTGTTGTTTTGTAACCACTGCAGTTAAGACTGTGGTTCCCAAAGATCTTATTTAAAACAACAGTGGTAGATGGTTGGACTGGTCATAGAGAGCACTTGGTGAGCCAGTTGTAATAAACATTTGAGCACATGATACATCATCTCTTGAGATTGTGATTCCTGTGTAAATATGCTTATAGTGCTTCTCTGCTGCTTTAAAATGTCTTTGCAAATGTTTCTTTAATGGTTGGCCAATACATATACTGTTTTAAATGAAGCTTTTTTGAAAATGATATCTCCTCAGAATGTAATATTATAGATCCATTTAAACATTACAAAGATGGGACAGACTTTGTCTCATAAACTGCATTTCAGTCATCTCCATGATTCTTGTAGATTCTGTTTTAATGTTTATGTGGGAACCTTTAAAGTGTGATATGTGACAGTATTTTCTTTCAAAAAAATCTCTCCGACCCCAAACTGTTCACCTAAAGCTACTGTGGCCTATTTACTTTAGTCCAGAAATTCTGTTCTGTTCATTCTGTTCATATAACACAAGTGTTATCATCTTTTGTTTGGAGCCACTGACTGCTTTGATGCTATCCAGACAAGACACAGGCTCAAGAACCTGTCCAGAAAACATATTTTGTGAGGTCTGCATAGTAAAAAGATCTAAAAAGCTGTTATGGGATTGTTTTGACATTTACAATATGCATACTTAAGCATATTCAGATAAAAGTCTGAATTATTGTTAAGACTTTATATCTTTTGCTTGTCAGTCTCTTGTTTTGATAATGTATCACTGTAACCAGCAGACTGAATGAATTGCAGTTTTTCATTTTTCTGATTTTAGAGCTTCTACAGCCATAAATTTGATCAGTTTTGTCGCCATGCCCAAAGCCTGGCCCTTGGCAGAATACAGCTGGCTAGACTATAGGGATCTAATCATGCCATTAGACTGACCGACCCTGGCAGTCGACACAGGGACACTAATCACCAACAGACCGCACTGCTTTCTTAATGTGTCACGTTCCTTGATCATGTGTGCTCTCTTTTAGGGTTCTGTAGACTTTATTTGTTGCTGTCTGGTGTTCATTTTACACAGAATTACAGGAAATAGATTTGGACAGACCGGTGTTTTATGATCTTAGCAACTAACTGTAAAGCTAAAGCCAAAAATAGAAATTTAATGTAACATACACTACAGTATTTGAAATCCCCTACCATGCACCAACTCTTCAGAAAGTACACAACAATAGAATGCTTAATAAAAGCCTCTTTACCTTAGCCTTTAATTATTTTACACATGATCTCAAAATACAGTGTGCTTATCTTTTGGTATACATCAGGATGGAGGGTAATTTGGCAAATATACTGAGATTAAGTGTACTGTTTTTTTTTCTGTGGGATAGTAGATTTTAGCTGCTTGGAAAGGGAGAGTCTGGTTTTGCTGAGGTGGTTCCAGCCAAGAATTTTATTCCAGTAAAAGCCAGTTTGGCTCTCTATGAAACACTTCATGGGTGGGGTTCTATTTCCTCTGTCAAATTAACAGAGAAGCATTCAAAACCCTCACGTCAACGTACTCAAGAACCTCTACAGAGCTCA
>JAFVLL020026104.1:0-36045 GCA_021397915.2 Tor tambroides
TTACTGATGACTTAATGTATGATGACAGTAGCAGAATGAATTTGGAAGGGTACAAAACCATCTTGCCTACCAATATTCAAGAAAATGCTACCAGACGTATCAGAAAGCCCTTCATATTGGATCAGGACAAAGACCGAAAACACCCTGCCAGTTCAGTCAAGGAGTTTATAAGGGCAAAGAAGTGGAAAGTCTTAGATTACCCAAGTCAATCTCCAGATTTAAATCTGATTGAACATGAATTTCACCAGCTGGAGAGGAGAGTAAAGGCAGAAACTCCCCAAAACAAGCAACAATTGGAATTGGCTGAATTAAAGAATGGGGAAAAAGCATTTCAAAGCAGAAGACAAAGAGTCTGGTGATGTCTATGGGTCGCAGACTCACTCTTCTGATTGCACGCAAGGGATCTGCAACTAAATATTAGCTTTTAATCTTTTACATCTGCCTTAAATTCAACTGTCCCAGTACTTATGCTCACATGAAATAGTGGGATGAACTCTAAAAGTGCTGTTCTTTTTATTTGGTAAAACATGTACGTGTCGAAAGACCTAATAATAAAATGTGACATTCTGTAGTTTTGTTTCATATTTATCTTTTAATCATATTTGCAAATTTTGTCTTTACTGTTCCAATACTTATAGAGGGCACTGTATGTGAATATATATATATATATATATATATATATATATATATGGACACGCACACATTTTATTTCATATTTTATGATTATACATTTCTTTATAACAATATAGTTTTCATTATATATGTCTGTATAGACACATCTCAAAGTCTTAGCATACAAACAAGAAAAATAAATAAATAAATAAACCAATAAATCAATCAATAAAATATCAAATGTGAACAAACAAACAAATTGTAAATAAAACAAACAAACAAATAAATAAATAACAGAAAACATAAAGCACAAAATGAAGAAACATCTGTAATATGTCTGAATCATTTATTTCTCAATATACAAACAAATCAATCCATCCAAACAAACAAACAAACAAACAGTTACTAATAAGATGGAAATTGATGAGAAAATAAGAATTAAACAGGTAATATCTCTATAGACACATTTCAAGTCTTGACTATAAACAAACAAAAAAAACCCCTAAACAAACAAACATATAAAGAAAGAAAGAAAAAGAAAGAAAGAAAGAATGAATGAATAAATAAAATTCCTGTCTTAATCATTTTTAATCAATCAATTAATTAAATAAAAAAATACATTAAATAAGTAAATAATGTAAAAACAAAAATGAAAAGAAAAGAAAAACAAATGCAAAGGAAGGACAAACAAGGAAACCTCTGTAATATTATGTTTAATATTAATTTGCTTCTCATAAATAAATATATATATATATATTTTTAAATGTATTTTTTTTCAATAAAGTAAATATTTCTAACTATATAAATTGTATTTAATATTATGGAATGTTAAATTATTTATTAAACTAATAATTATATATACTCGTATAAGGGAATATGACATGAACAACCATTTTGGTGAATTTCTGGATTTCACCATAAGAATCATGTAGGCAAAACAGATGAGAGGGGCAACCGGGGCGTAGACAAAGAGTGCAGTATTTGGTAGAATGTAATCAAATGCAGCACTAAGAGGATAGGACATGCCAGAGTGGAGGACACTTCTTAAGATCCATGGAAGAAAGGACAAAAGGAAATTCCTATTGGAGGCGATACCAGAGTGTGGGATTGCTGGAAAGCCCGTCAGGACCTTGAACTCCTCTTGAGGAAAAATCAAAAGCAGAAAATCCTCTGACTGTGACAAAGCATCCAAAGACAATGCAGGGTTTGGGAAGTCAGGGGAAGATATAAGATAAAAGCATAAAATATCAGTGTTCCCGCTGAACTTCCACTCACACATTCAAGAAATAGACACTCAAAAACGAATTTCTTTCCATGCATTTACAATGAATGAAGACCAGTTTTGTGAACTGAATCAAACTGATTCATTGAAAAGTTTAGAATTGATTCTTTAGAACAATTCTTTTAAGAATCAGGCTCTTCTTTAAGATTCACTTACATTTGTTCGACAAAATTTGCAGGCAAAATCCAGTAATTTCAGCATGAATCTATGCTCAGGAATTGCGTTTGAGGGTACGAGATTTCCCTTGTGTGGATTTCGCAGCCAGTTAAAACATGTGAATTCTCTGTGTTTACAAACAGAAAGCTGCTTGGTTTGAAAGTGACTCCTGTGCGAGCTGTGCTTCATACAAATGAAAATTTTGCCGAAAGTTTCGCTAATGAGACCTCAGGTTTACTCAAACTACTGTATGACTTTAGAAAACTTTTAATGTAGCACACAAGTCTTTTAAACTGCTTTTATTGTTATTTTCTGTCTTTTTCAAAGCTTGAAAGCTCCAGTTCCAGTTTATAGTAAATGTATCGTAAACAACAAAATACATTCTTTAAAATTTTTCCTTTTGTGTTCCTCTGAAGAAGGAAATTTGTACGAGTGGAACGACATCTTACCGATCTTATGGAAAAACTCAACTATTTTATGAACTGATGATCTTTTCTAAATTTATACAATATGAATCTTACGAAATTGTACGATTTTATAGAAAAAGCATGAAGGTCCACCCCTAAATATAACTTTCAGTGGTGCATAAGCAGATTGTGCGAAATGTACTAATGAGATTGTATGAATTCATATAAATTAGCCACCAATTCGCGAAACACAAAATGGTTGCGAATTACCATTGTGTTGAAGAACCTCACAAATAAAAAGTCTGGTAAGGACAAAGAATATGTTTATGGGTTAATGTTTAGGGTTGGGACAATAAATCAATGCATTGCTAATCGAGTAATTACTCTATATCTCAGAATCAATCCATGAATCGCGACGCATCGATTTATTGTCCCATCCCTATTAAAGTTTATGGTTTACGATTACGATATAGTTCTTGATATAGTTCTGACAAAAGATGCTTAATTTTGTATGCTTAATTAAGATGCATGTCTACATGTATTTATTGCCCTAATAACAACAATCTTTTGTAATTTTTCATAATTTTGATCTGCCTCTAACGATTTAGCTTTTCGGTTAATGTCACCAATTCTTTTTTTAATTTTTTTTTTAACTTGTCTACTCCAACATCCTGCCAAATGAATACTATTTTATACTTAATTTAAAGGGATCGTTGATCCAAAAAATAACAGTTCTGTCATAATTTACCTCACATTTGCATGAGTGTTGAGGACGAAAGAAGATATTTTGAAGAACGTTAGTAACTAAACATTTTCCGGTAGCCATTGACTTCCATAGTATTTTTTCCATACTATGGAAGTCAAAGGCTACCGTCAACTGTTTGGTTACCAACATTCTTCAAAATTTCTTCTTTTGTGCTCAACAGAAAAAGAAAACAACATGAGGGTGAGTAAATGCTAACAGATTTTTCATTTTTGGGTGAACTATCCCTTTAAGGAAAATCACAACCATCTATGTACTTTATGTTTGCTAGATCCTCACCAAAATACATGAAAGTTTTCAAAGGTATCAAGAATTATGGGAGAAAATAACAAGGTAATGTACTTGCCATGAAATGACTTTCTAATGCACCTTCCCCCGTCCACAACGAAGGATTGTAATGAATAGTGACTACGATGTCTATAAATACTCTTTTTCTGAGTGTCAAAGCCCTCAACATCCAGGTAATGTTCACCGTTCTCCACTTTCTGATTAAACCCCTGTTGCCTGTGTTTCTCTTCCCTGCAATTTTAAACCTTAACCTGCTTATCTGAAACCCTGAGACTCCATCAGGCTCCTGCTACCTGCGGACAAGCATGAAAATAACCCAGAGACGCTACTTTAAATATAAATGGATTTACTAATTGATGTCTTTTAGGGTGGAACCGCCTATGAATCCTTTGAAATGAAAATCTGCTGAATTCTCGGCCCTTAAAGCATTTCAGATTTTGAAGTGTACTTGCCAGTGATGCATATTTTGATAGATTCATACATTTGTATGTTGCTGATTAGCATTGATTTTTGGCTTTCACTGAGCACTAAATAATTTAATTTGAAGTGCAATGCGGCTCTAGTCATGTACAGTCTTGGCATATCACTGTTTCCTCGATCTACAGTACTGTGTATCACTGTAGTACTATCTGTAGTAAAATTTTCCTCTAGCTGCCCATTTAAATTAATTAATTAATTAATTATTTTTATAATAGCACATCATTTTTTAGCTTTTTGCAACTTGTAAAGTCACACTGTAAATCTGTGGAGTCATTAACAAATCAATTATTTCTGACTTAAAAATTACTTCGTTACTGTAACCCAATATGGTTTGGGACGACGCAATTGTATTCAATAATATTTTTGACTAAACTAGCGGTTTGTGATGTTACTTCTGGAAAAAAAAAAAGGTAAAAAATGACTTTTATATCACAGTTTAGACTTTTTTTATATTGCAATTCTAAGTTTATATCTTAAAAACTCGCAATTTTGCAAAAAAAAAGTCAAAATTGCGAGTTATAAACTCTTTTCTGACTTTTTCACAATTCTGAATTTTCCCCTCTGAATTCTGAGTTTACATCTAGCATTTTTTTTTTCTTTCCGTGAAGGTATAAAAAAAGAAAAAGGTAATTTGACATTTTTATATCACAATTCGGACTTTATTTCTCACAATTGTGAGTTTATGTCACAAATTGATTTTTTATTTTTATTTTTTTATCTCATAATTTGGACTTTATTTCTTGGAATTGTGAGTTCATATCACACAATTTGAAAATTTGATCTCATAATTCAGACTTTATTTCTTGCAATTGTGAATTTGTCACAATTTGAAATTTTTATCGCAAGTACATTGATTGATTGATTGATTGAACGTGGCGGAAACAAGTTTCCACAGTTACCACATGAAGTATATTTTTATAGGCTACCTATACATATATTTTTTTATGAATTGTGATAAAATTCTAAATTATAACATAATTTATATACAATATAATAATAATAATCAAAATATTATTCTTAAAATAATTAATATTATTATTTTGTAATAGTTTTGCGGAATCAACTTTTTTAAGCATCAAATTAAATATATATATATATATATATATATATATATATATATAAGATGTAGGTATAGCTGCTTTAATTTCATTTGGGACAAACTGTATTTACTGTACTGGAATTTACAAAGTATAGTAATTTACTATAGTCTTTTTAATTTAATTAATTTAAATTTACATTTAAATTAATTATTTAAAATGTCATTAAATTAATAAATATTTTACAATGAACTGAACATGAATTCAAAAGATTAAGTCAAATTTATGCCACTGATTTTATTTTATTGGCTACAGCCAACATCTGATGTATTAAAAGCTATTGATTACTGCACTATTTATCGTTTAGTTGATGCAACATATCTTGAAAGATGAGATTTTGCCTCTGTTGCTAAGGTACTGGAACACCAATTTGTAGCTTGTTTTGGGAGATGTGAGGCGTTGTCCTGACGTCTGTCAGCAGTGCAGCCTCTCTGGCCTGTTTCACTGCACTCTTATCTCTAATAGTGAGGTCATGCTGCTCTGCTTCTCCCTGCTTATCTCTGTCTCTCTGCCTTTGCTCATGAAACTGACCAGCCAGCAAGAGAGACACACATTACTGCACATACATCTCCATTAAAGATATCCCACATGCACAAGGAGCCACACTTGATACGATAATTCCAGCGCTGTTGAATTCTAGCAGCGTTGCACATGACGCTCTTGATGCTCTTTCAACAGAACTGCTTATCAAATATTGCTTCCTATGGACAGGAGAACTGGAGCCACTGCTATCTGAATAGATTTTTTGCCATTAGTCTCACCAAATGTGTGCATTTGAATATTAAATAAACAAAAATGTTTGTGGTTCTGCTTTAAATTAGTACTGTTAAAAGCACAAATGCGTGTTATTAACATGTAATTACATTGTTATTACATTGTAATAATTGTATTATTGTATAAAATGTTGCATATAGTTACTGTAATATAAAGCATTGGCTAGTTTTCGGTGGCAACTCTTTTAAAGGACACTTTGCCCTTGTTTAAATGCATGTGGCATAAAGTCTCCATATGTATCAGATAACGTCACTGTGGCGGCAAGATTATCCGTTCAATCAAATCAGGCCGAATGCAGGCTTTGTTCCACAGCTGATTGTACAATCTTTAGCCAATGTAAATACAAAAGGATAACCTCTGTAAATATCCCTGATATCAGTGTCATATAATGTTTCCAATGTAATATCCCATAAGCCCTGGTCTGAAATGGCTTCACAGGAATGTAGATTCTGATGTGATAAAAGTTCAGTCTCTTAGAGGAGTAGTTCAGCCAAACTAAACCAATATTAATAATAAATATTATGTTATTTACTCACCCTCATGTTATTTCAAACTCCACTGCATGCTGTAACTTTTTTTCCCCATAAAACAAAAATGTTTAATCTTAAAAAAAAAAAAAAAAAAAAGTTTGGAACAACATGATTACATATAGGCCAATTGTTTACATATTTATCTTTTTTAATTTTTAAAGTGTATTATTATTATTATTATTATTTTAAATAATATTTATCTAATATTTATCTAATATTTTATAATATGTATTTTTGTTATTTTTCTTATTGTTATTAATAATGTACTACTACTACTACTAATCATTTCTATTATTCATATTATTTCTACTTCTTCTTAGTAATAACAAATTAACTTCCAATTTAACAACCATATTTAATAATAATAATAATAATAATAATATAGCCATTTTTAATAATAATAATAATAGCCAAGTATTCTTATTTTTATATTTCTTCTTATTATTATAATTTTGAATATTTTACATTTTTATTCTAATTCAACATTATTATTATTATTATTATTATTAAAGATAATAATAAGAATAAGAATAAGAATAACCATTTAGCATTTTTATTTTATTACTATTTTATTTTTATTAACAGTGATGATGATGATGATATGAGTATTAATAGTTTTTTTTACTTCTAATTTAACATAATAATAATAATAAATAATAATAATAATAATAATAATAATAATAATAATAATTTAATAACCATTCTGCATTTTTGTTATTTTATTACTAATTTATTTTTATTAACAGTGATGATGATGATGATGATGAGTATCAATAGTATCAATTTTATCGGCATTGCACTGGTTACCCATCAAATATAGAACTGATTTTAAAATTCTTTTATTTGTGTATAAAGCCCTCAATAATTTGGCCCCTCAGTACCTGACAGATGTACTTCGTCCATACATCCCATCCAGAACATTGAGATCTAGTGATCTCTGTCTACTCATCGTGCCTAGATGTAGACTGAAAAAACGAGGAGATCGCGCTTTTGCGACTGCAGGTCCAAAACTCTGGAATAGGCTAGGAAAGGAAAGGACATGACGTGTGGCCAAGTATGGTGACCCATACTCGGAATTTGTGCTCTGCATTTAACCCATCCAAGTGCACGCACACAGCAGTGAGAAGTGAACACACACACACAAACACTGTGAACACACACCCGGAGCAGTGGGCAGCCAATGCTGCAGCGCCCGGGGAGCAGTTGGGGGTTCGGTGCCTTGCTCGAGGGTCTCACCTCAGTCGAGGTATTGAGGGTGGAGAGAGTGCTGGTTATTCACTCCCCCCACCTACAATCCCTGCCAGACCTGAGACTCGAACCCACGACCTTCAGGTTACAAGGCCAACTCTCTATCCATTAGGCCACGACTGCCTCAAAACTGCAGTGCGAGCCAGCCAGGAGTTGAACCTAGAATCTTCTAATCCGTACTCAGACGCGTTATCCATTGCGCCACTGGCCCACCGGCAAAAGTCTGCCTCTTTATATCAGACTAGCCCCCTCTATTTCTGCTTTTACGTCTGCTCTAAAGACATATCTCTTCTCTCTAGCTTTCAGTACCCCTTGATCATTGGTTGAATTGATGTTTTGTTTAGTGCTGTGTTTTAAATTTGATAGTCTTGTTGTATCCATCTTATTTCTGTGCTTTTTATTCTACTCTGTACAGCAATTTGGTCAGCCTTGGTTGTTTTTAAATGTGCTTTACAAATAAATATTGTATTGTATTGTATAGTTTTTAACTTATATTTTAACAACCATACTACTACTACTACTACTACTACTACAACTACTACTAAATTATCAAGGAAGATAATAGTCCGAAAAGTGAGCAAACAGCACATCACTCTGAGGAAAGAGATTTTCAGAGCAAGAATTCATAGCAGAAGTTCATGTCAAGATCATGCTAAATATGCTCACCTCTCGTATAAACATTTATAGCACTGGTCCAGACGGTGATTAACATTTTTATAGGACACTGACTGATGTATCAAGTGATCTCAAATCTAAAACCCGGCTTGCTGGCCCTTCCTGTTCCCAATGCATCTGGCCCAGTCTGGCCCAGTCATGTAGCCCATCTGCCAGCAGTCATTCACAGCGCTTCGGGGAGCCGCTTCACACAGAAGTCTGCGCTTCCCTCTTCCTGTATTAGCAGTGACATGGCATTACTCTTGCATCATTCACACAGCTCCTTCATGAATTCCATGGCTTCTCCATTTTGTTTCCTTCACAAATGTAGCTGTGCTTCTCCTGTAGGTGAACACAAATAATTCAGAGGTTCAGGGCTCTTCTTCTGTACATGACACAATGAGTGCAGGAGATCCAGTCTGGATGTCATTTCCAAACACCTCACTGTCTGCTGTGTATGGCGTCATTCCTTCTTTTGCTGAATAAATGAAGAGGTTTTCGTTATCTCTTGTGCACAGCAAGTTCAGGAAGGGGTTGTGCTGTTAAATTGGTTCACCTAAAAATTAAATAATTTACACATCAATCCCATATGACATCCTTTGTGAAAAAGAAGTGCACTTTTATGTGTTGAATGTGCACTTCAAAGTTTGTAGTTTTTAAAAAATCTGTACTTGCAGATAATGTAATATTACGCAATTTATGTGAACAATTTTTCTTAGAACACTTAAGTAGACTTTTAAAAAGTGCACTTTGTAATCATGTCAGTTTAAACGTTTTAGATTTCTTTCAATGTGCTCTAATAAATAAGCTTTGACTTGAAGAATAGTTCCAAAAAGCACAAAAATACCACAAATGTGCCATTGAATATCTCTGTATAATTTGTGCATTATATTCCAAATATTTTCCATTATATTCAAAAACTTGAATATAATTACATTCCAAAATGTCTCCATAATATTCCAAATCTAAATTCTAAATTTTTGATGTCACTGACACCAAACCACAATCACTCTTAATGTCTCGTAAAGTAAATGTAATGTAATGCGTCAAATTTTCAATGGTAAAGGAAGGGGATCTTGGAAACTGAACATTCTTCATAATTTCTCGTTTTGTGTTCCTTGGAAGACAGAAAGTCAAGCAGGTTTGGAACAACATGATAACTCACCCTATAGAAGTATTTTTCAGTCTTTGATGAAGACCTGTAAAATGTTTTATTTCATTTTTACACAATAAAACAATGCCAATTCCGTAAAAATGAGTCATGTGGGTGTCCTTACTAGGGCTTCATAACATCCAGCTGGAGCTAATCCTTTTAGGGAGCGTTCACCTGCTTTGGTCTTTCTCTCTTCCGTTTGCATCCTACGGCTCTTGGCCTCCACAGAAATTGGAGAAACATTGCAGTGACATCAGATATATATTTCCACTCCTGACAAATCCATCTGACTAATAGTCCTCGCCTGCGGGCCAGTTTATATGCTGTAAGGAAAACACCTTGTCAATGCATCAGTGTATTACTTAATATCACTGACCTCTTTCTCTGGAGACGGGCATCATTGGTCGTACAGTGCTGGGAAATGACATTTCCAACTCAATAAACAATACTCAAAGAGCCAAATTTACCCAGCGGTCCGGTTGAATGAATTAAGTTGAGTATTATCACAGCACAATGTCCAATGTCCAGATTTTTATCATTGAAAATGAAAACTAAAATTATTTTTTATGTTGGCAAAATGGTGGCAAATTTGTACAGTGTAAATCATGTGTTTTTATACGACCTGCTACGAATGCATACAAATTTGTCAAAACATTAAAAAAAGTAAAAAGTTAAGTTTCCTCATGAGATCGAGTTGTGTTTGCAAAAAAACAACTATTTCACAAAACTAAGTTTTGGCGAATTGGTGGCAAATTTGTACATGCTCATTCATACACTTACTGCTACAAATTCATGAGATCAAGTTGGTGCTTGCAATTCATAATTATTTCACAAAACTAGGTTTTGGGAGAATTGTTGGCATATTTGTTCACGCTCATTCATACGTTTTCATACGATCTGCTACGAATTCATATGTATTTGCTAAAAAGGTAACTATTCACAACTATTTTAAGTGTTTGAACGAATTTGCCACCAATTCAACAAAACTTAAAATAGTTACGAATAGTTACGTTTTGGCAAATACATATGAATTTGTAGCAGATTGAGTGAAAAGATAAATTGAGATTATATGAATTTGCCACCAATTCACCATCTCATTTTATGTTTTTGTACGATCTGCTAGGAATTCATACAAATTCGCAATTTTTTCATGAAATCAAGTTGTGTTGGCAGTTCGTAACCAAGTTTTGGCGAATCGGTAGCGAATTTCTCATTTGAACGTTTTCATATGATCTGCTATGAATTCATACAAATTTGCAAAAAAAAAATAAAAAGTTATTTTCTTATGAGTTTAAGTTGCATTGACTATTTGTAACTCTTTTAAGTTTTGACGAATTGGTGGCAAATTCTTACAATGGTATTTGTAGTTTTTCATATGATCTGCACTGAATTCATACAAATTTAAAAATAAATAAATAAATAAAAATAAAAAGTTATTTTCTTATGAGTTTAAGTTGTGTTGACTATTTGTAACTATTTTAAGTTTTGACGAATTGGTGGCAAATTCTTACAATGGTATTTGTAGTTTTTCATATGATCTGCACTGAATTCGTACAAATTTTCAAAAAAAAAAAAAAAATAAAATAAAAATAAAAAGTTCTTTTCTTATGAGTTTAAGTTGCGTTGACTGTTTGTAACTATTTTAAGTTTTGACGAATTGGTGGAAAATTCTTACAATGGTATTTGTAGTTTTTCATATGATCTGCACTGAACTTGTACAAATTAGACAAAACTTAAAAATGTTAAATGTAAAAAGTTACCTTTTCTCATGAGATCAAGTTCTGTTGGCAATTTGTAACTATTATAAGTTTTGGTGAATTGGTGGCAAATTTGTACAGTCTTCTTTGTACATTTTTGAACAATCAGCTTACGTCCAATTAGATTATATTTTCATATGTATCAGATCATATAAATTCATAAGAATTCACCAAAACATAAAATTACATTTAAGTTTTGACATAAAGATTCATATTTTGCATGAGATTGGGATGTGTTGTTCATGACCAAAAACACAAATAAAATATATTTTCATGGCTGCAAAATAATATAAGAATGTACTAATTAATTATTTTCAGTTTGTGTTGAAAAAATAATTTCACAGTGATAGCTAAAACATATTATTATTATTATTATTATTATTATTATTATTATTAATAATAATAATAATAATAATAATAATATGAAAACTGAACAATGTAATTACATATTTAAATAAACTAAAATCTACTCTAAAAATTCAAGTACCATGTAATTACACACTAATTACACTGTTACTACCTATAATTCAGGCATAAATGCATCTATAAAAGTGGCTTGAAAAAACCCGTTAAAAAATCCATTAAATTTCACTCCATCAGCACTGAATTCAGCTCTGTGAGTGTTTTTGAGCTCTGCTCTAGCATATGAGTTAGGATCCATCTCTGGTTTCACAGATAAAGAGATTGGACATTGTGACACACTTTACACACCCGGGAGATTCACAAGTTCTGGTGAAACTGGATACAAGTCTGAATGTGAATGTTAATTGGTGAGATTATAAGAACAGGTGTGTGTTCAGTCGGGGGCCCAAACACACCTGCAAGGAAGAGTCTTAGTCTTCAGTTCAGTTCATACATATGAAACAACAACATCAGGAACACAAAACCATACAACTGACACCAGCTATTATCTATATTTGTCTTTAATAATAAATTGAGATTTATTTGAGTTGCCAAATATTAAGGCAACATAAAACACACACAATTTGCCTAAATAAATAAATACATACATACATACATGCTTAACATGACTTTAATTCATACAGGAAACAACAACAACAATAAATATTACTAAATCAAATTCATTAAGTTCCATCAATGAAAGTAATTTTTAAGTGTCAGATCGGGAAGAAACAGATTCTTAAACTCTACATGAAATCAAAATTTAAACTATCTGCAATGTTTTTGACATGAAGTGCCATTTTTTAATTTGTCTCGTTCATATGTCAAGTGTCATGTATATGTATTCTACAGAGATGCTGGTTTTAAAACATTGCTTGCAGTCATCTCATTTTAGCAAACTATTATTCTGGCTGAAGAGCATCCATGCAAAAACCACACACACATACGTGACACACTTTCACTCCTGCGACACTTCACTAGTCCAGTGGGTTTAGCGGTTTATAAATTTTATCCATGCTGCATGGTTCAAGTTGGAGAGTTTGGCTTGTCTACAGCTCATAACTAAATAAAAATGTCTTTGTGATGATGAGGAAGGATTACTGCAAGAGTATACATATAGAAAAAGGTATCATGGTTTCTACAAAAATATAAAGCAATTGTTTTCAACATTGATAATATAAATAAGCATCAAATCAGCATATTAGGATGGTTTCTGAAGGAACATGTGACACTGAAGAATGGAGTATAGCATGCATTACTTAAATAATCAGCAGTATTTAACAAAAAGTTGCGTTAATTTGTGTGTCGTCACCACTCTTCTAGCCAACCTGGTTTCGTGACGAAAACGTACCTCTGAGAACTTTTCGCAAGACGCGAAATACATACCGCCATGTAAGTTTCGTGACATATTCAGTGAAAAATGTCCACTGGGGGGTGCTAAAAGAGTGTTACCTACCCGATAGTTTGAACAAAAGCGAATGTGATATAAAAACGCAATCGCAAGCATGGTGTTTTGGATTGTTTTTCGATCTCCCATCTTTCAGCTCTTTCATCGTGAGTCATGTTTTTGATGGGATTTGTACCCAAGGATTCCTCATCCAAAGTCCAATTCTGTGTGGCTGAGCTACTGAACAAGCTTGTTACATCCGGAAAGCGAAACATAAGCTGTAATCTGTATCATAACTGTGTACGAAATGATTACAAGTGCTCGCTGTTTTACCGCCTCTAGTGTTCATTTCTGTTGGAAACTGCAGTGATATGTACTTATTGGTACGTATTTCGCGTCTTGCAAAAAAGTTATGTTTTCGTAGTTTTAAGTGGTTACGCAAACAAAATTCAGCTTTGATCACATAAATAAATTACATTTTACAATATATAACAATAGAAAACAGTTATTTTCAATTATTTACTTAAAATCTGCATTCAATATATAGTTGACTCTTGTCAGAAGGTATGTCACATTATTACAAAAATATGATAAGTGATATTTTACGTTGGAAAAACATTCTCAAATGTAAAATAATTTTGTCTCCACATAAAGCATGCATTACATAAATAATCTGCAGTGTTTAACAATAAGATGCATTAATTTGTGTGTGGTCACCACTCTTCTAGCTACTGCTCTCATTCGGTCTACTGTGTTTTTTTATTTTCCAGGTACTGGCATCTCAGCGATCTCTAGCGCGGTGAACCACAGCCAACTCTGATTGAAACGCTTGATCCAGATTGCAGCCAACAAGGTCAAAGTCAAATCCCAGGTACAGCAGCTGAAGATCTATGAGTGTTGTGCTCCTGAGAAACAGGGAACCCTTTCTGCCATCAGTGCAGTCATTCAAGCGGAATCTTTGAATGGTAGTGTATACTAAATGACTAGTAACTGCGTAACCAGCTGTTGGTCTCAGTGTGGTTTAGGAATCAGTGGGAATGTACTGGCTGTCCCGTTTGGAAGTCTTTTGGGGCCATGAAGACTTCTGAACTGATTTACAGCAGCAGCAGATTCATCAGATTCATTCAACATTGTGGGGATGTTGGCTGGTGCGATAAACTGCAGAAAGCCAAGAAGAAAAAATTACGGAATTTTACCTCATGGACTTTCTGAATGCTCTTGTTGTAATTTATAGCAAAATGTATTATTAATGAAATATATTGTCTTGACAGAAACACTTTATGGTAATATCCATCTCCTGAAGGCTGCATATTTTGTAAACACAGTCCACGAGCTGTTTGCGTGATTGATGAAGTGCTGAAACACACTAAGCGAGAGCTGAGATGAATGTAGGCCTCTGAATGCTGCTTATGTGTTCTGGAGATGGTGAATAATTTGTCTGCTCTGGTTCTGGGCCATCATCCTAAAAGAGCACTGCTTGTGTTCTTCATATCATCTTATACATCATATGTACATGACTCAGGGATTAAACTGTCCAGCAGTACAAGGAGATGCTCAGATCTATCAGTCTGTAAACTCCTGTAGTGCCTGCTGTCTCAAATACAGCCTTTCTCATCAACACTATAGCTGCATTTATATTACAGATTTGCACAAAACTTTTGCGATATTTTATAAATGTAGATAAAAAAACTATTGCGAAATGGTGGCGTTTCCATGAACTGATGTTATGCGACTAAAATGTAATTTTTTTCCTCTCGTGATATGTCATGCCAACAGATGTTGGTATATTTATGTATATCACAGTTACATTTACATTTACATTTAATCATTTAGCAGACACTTTTATCCAAAGCGACTTACAAATGAGAACAATAGAAGCAATCAGACCAACGAGAGAGCAACAGTAAACAAGTGCCATGACAAGTCTCAATTAGTCTAGCACAGTACACGTAGCTAGTTTTTTTTTTTCATAGATGTAAATAGAATAGAATAGAAAAAGGAAAGTGCTAGTATTAGTTGGTCAGGTGCTGGCGAAAAAGGTGTGTCTTTAGATGTTTTGTTGAAAATGGCTAAAGACTCGAAACTAGACTCAAATTGAGACCAGGAGGTCATTCGAGCAGTTGGACACAGTCTAGGAGAAGGTCTGTGAGAGTGATTTGGTACCTCTTTGGGATGGCACCACAAGGTGTCGTTCACTTGCAGAAAGCAAGCTTCTGGAGGGCGCATAAGTTTGAACTAGCGAGTTTAGGTATATTGTTAGTTACCGCACTAGCCATTATTTTTCATTGATCGAGGGGTATGCGTGTATATTTAGTGAAGCAGCGCAGAGAGTCAGCTCTGGTAGCCATGATGGAGCTGTAATGCGCAGTGTAAATAAGGTATTCCCCTTCAGGAACTTGAGCTGCGTCGAAACGCTATGGGAACGCCTTCAGCGTGACCACACTCTGAACCACATGTGTAATCAGTCCAATGGATGGGCGAGACGTCACGGGAAGGGTGACGTAATGACCAGGAAGCTTAAAAGCATGTGCGGTAGAACCGGCGTCAGCTTTCTGTCATTCTGCAAGCGCTCTGTGTGTGTCTGCGCCAGTGCGTAACTTTCTGGTTTTGAATTATGTCGAAAGTTGCAGCTAAGTCAAAGCACTCTAAGGGTGAGAGCAGATCGACGTTATAGGCTGTGTGTTCCTCCCTACCCGCACTAAATTACGGGTGGGGATATACACAGTTTGTGTGTTGTCTGCTCGAGAGCAGAGCACGCTTTGCGAGCGTTTGTCACTGCGTATGCTTTACTCTCGTAGGGCTCTCTTTGAGGACGGAGCCTTCACCAGCGATCCTCGCAGTGCCGGCCCTGCTTTTGCCGAGGCGGAGCGGCGGCTGTGCTCGTGGGAATCGCAGATGGATCAGGTGGAGGGAATGGAGACGGGCGAGCCCCTATCTTCTTTCTTTACCACCAGATCCAGCGCCCGCTCTCTGGGATCGGAAGCCTGCCCCGTTTCTTCCCCCTGGAGAGAGGGCTCGAAGCTCCGCCTGTCTTCCTCCGAAGAGGTGGATGTGGAAGATGTCGATGAGCTTTTGTAAAGCATTTTGTTTGCACAAGCATATTGTGAACGAATATCATTATGAGCAGCATTTCTGGGGAGCGGAACTCGTGCAGTCAGCTCTCGATGAAAAAAAGGGGGGCTGATTGTGATCTTGCAGTTCCGGTCCTGCTGCTGCTGAGGCATGGCGGCAATTGAGATCGCGGGGACCGCACATGGATCTGGCGGACGGGTTGGAGACAGGCTCACCCTCTTTCCACCTGCATTCCCCAGATCTAACACTCTCTCTAGGGGGTTCGGAAGCGGTTTATTCCCCCTTTCAGTGAGAGCCTGCTGCTGCAGCTATTTTTCTCCGAGGAGACTGATATTGTTTGTAACCAAACCAAAGCGGCTCGCGCATTGCCGAGGCATTCTCGGTTCTTTATTTGAATCTTTTCACATCAGACCGTGTTACTTGTCTGGTTGTTTGACTGCATTTAATTCCGAGGAATTAAATGATGTATTTCATCTGACTGTGAGAAGTTAGATATATATGGTGTACAGGAGCCTCTTGGGATAAATTTCTTGAGTGAGAGCACAATGTTTACCTCTCTTCAGGGCACAGCGGTCTCCAGCGAGCGCTTCTCTCAGTTTCCCCAGAAAACGTAGCGGAACTGAGAGGCTCGCCGCCACTTCGGGGGTCTCTAGAGCAGCTAGAGCGGTCCTTGCTTCAGGGCACCGAACTAGCAGCTCTAAATGCACCAGAGGCCAGTCTCGAGAGACTGGTTTCCTTAGTAGACTATTTGGCAGCGTGGAATCTACTGCCAAATGTGTCTCAATGGGTCCTGCACACTGTAGAAAAAGCTATCGCATTCAGTTCGGTGGTCCGCCGCTGCCTTTCAATGAGGTAATTCCCACACTGGTGGGTCCCGAGCAGGCTCTGGTAATGGAACAAGAAGTGAATACTCTCTTGGGGAAGGAGGTCATCGAGGTGGTCCCTCCTCTCGACAGAGAGTCCGGGTTCTACAGCCGGTACTTCATCGTTCCCAAGGAGGATGGAGGGTTGCGTCCTGTTTTAGATCTGTGTCAATTTAACCAGCTCAGTCATGCGACTGAAGTTCAAGATGCTCTCTATTGAGCAGGTCGTGTCTCAGACCAGGTCTGAGGACTGGTTTGTCATGATTGATCTAAAAGACGAATACTTCCACATCTCCATCCTTCCGCATCTCAGGGAGTTCCTGAGGTTTGATTTGGGGGCAAAGTTTACCTATACTGGGTTCTTCCTTTCGGCCTTGCACTCTCACCCCGCACTTTCACGAAGTGTGTGGATGCTGCTCTGGCTCCTCTGTGACTCCAGGGCATCCACATACTCAACCACATCGACGTTTGGTTGATATTAGCTCAATCAGAGCGGATGGCGGTTTGGCATTGAGATGTCGTTCTCATTAACACGAAGGAGCTGGGGTTAAGACTTAACGCCAGAAAAGTGTGCTTTCTCCAGTAGAAAGAACCACTTATTTAGGCGTGGTGTGGGATTCGACCATGATGCAGGCACGTCTGTCTCCTGCTCAGATCGAGTCGATCCTTACTGCAGTCACGAGAGTGAGAGAAGGCTGGTCACTCACTGTCAAGCAGTTTCAGAAGCTGTTGGGTCTGATGGCAGCTGCGTCCAACGTGATATCTTTTGGCCTGCTGTACATGAGACCCCCACAGTGGTGGTTCAAGACCAAGGGGTTCTCCCCGAGGGGAAACCCGCTCTGCATGCTCAAGGTCACGCGGCGATGCCTACATGCCTTAGACGTGGAAAAAACCTTGGTTCTTGTCTCAGGACCCAGTGCTGGGAGCTCCTTGTCACCGTGTAATGCTAGCGACGGACACGTCCCTCACTGGTTGGGGAGCGGTCATGAGTGGCTGCTCGGCCCGCGGTCTGTGGAGCGGTCACCATCTCTTGTGGCACATCAACTGCCTGGAGATGCTGGCCATGTTTCTAGCATTGAAACACTTTCTCCCAGACCTAAGAGATCGCCATGTGTTGGTGCGCACCGACAACACAGCGGTGGTCTTTTACATCAATCACCAGGGAGGTCTGCGTTTGCGTCCCTTGTACAAGCTGACGCACCAGTTCCTTGTGTGGTCCCAGGGCCCAGGTTCCTTGTGTGGTCCTCTCTCTGAGAGCAGTTCACATTCCTGGGCATCTCAACGTGGGAGCAGACATCCTGTTGAGGCAGGGGCCGAGGCCTGGGGAATGGAGGCTTCACCCCGAGGTGGTGAAGCAGATATGGAGAGTTTTTGGCCAGGCTCAGGTGGACCTGTTTGTGACTTGAGAGACATCGCACTGTCCCCTCTGGTTCTCTCTGAGTCATCCAACTCCGCTGGGGCTGGATGCCATGGTACAGACTTGGCTGAGAGAGTGCGCCAGGACGGGGTCCGTCTTCTGCTAGTAGCCCCATTCTGGCCAGGCTGAGTATGGTTCTTGGACATGATTTCTCTCCTCGACGGCTCTCGATGGGAGATTCCTGTCAGGAGGGATCTCCTCTCACAGTCGGGGGGCATTATCATCCACCCTCGCCCGGAGCTGCGGAAACTGTGGGTGAGCCTCTGGGGCCACAGCTCATAGCTTCCGGTCTCTCAACCGAGGTTGTTGAGACCGTCCTCCAATCCAGAGCTCCCTCGACGAGGGAACTGTACGCCTTGAAGTGGAAGCTTTTCACTTCTTGGTGCGGGTTCGACCCAGTTAACTGCCCGGTTGGTACAGTACTGGAGTTCCTGCAGGCTCGATTCTCCACAGGGTTAACCCACTCCACCCTGAAGGTCTACGTGGCGGCTATGGTGGCCTACTACGCCCCTCTTGGTGGCCAATCAGTGGTTAGACACCCCCTAGTTACACATTTCCTCTGGGGTGCGCTGAGGCTGAGGCCTCCGGCCAGAGAAGCTTATTCTAGTGGTGGATCAGGATGCTATTCCATAGCCTCAAGTCCTCTGATCTCCCCTCTCCTTGGGGGCCAAGGCTCACTCCTCCAGATTTGGCCTTCAGGACGCGGGCCCTGCCCACTTTAGCCACTTCTGACTCCTCTGTTCTCTCGCCTTAGTTGTGCTCTTCCATACTAAGCAGGGATTTGAAAGTCTGTCAGCGTGGGCATCTTGTTCCCATAGCGTTTCGGTGCAGTTCGAATTCCTGAAGGGGAACGTCTCCAGGTTACGTATGTAACCATGGTTCCCCGAGGGAACAAGACGCTGCGTCTCAGGGCCATACTTCCGGCATCCCTGTGAGCACTTGCTTCATTCCTAGAAGCTGATGTCAGTTCCACCGCACATGCTTTTAAGCTTCCTGGTCATTACGTCACCCTGCCCGTGACGTCTCGCCCATCCATTGGACTGATTACACATGTGGTTCAGAGCGTATTTGGCGTTGAAAGTGTTCCTGTTAGCAAGCCATACGTCTTTTCTCGGGGAACCATGGTTACATGCGTAACCTGGAGACATTTTCCAAGCATTAAAGGGCACCTATTATGCCCCTTTTTACAAGATGTAATATTGGTCTTGGGTGTCCCCAGAATGTGTCTGTGAAGTTTCAACCCAAAATACCCCACAGATCATTTATTATAACAGCTGGAAAATGTCATTTTTGGGGTGTGTCTAAAAAAGAGCGGATTTGGAGTGTATGGCTTTAAATGCAAATGAGCTGCATATTCCCGCCCTGTCTCCAGAAGAGGGCGTCGCATATACGTCTCTCTGCATTGCATATCTACAGCAGTGAACAGCCGGTAGAAGCAACATAACTGAGAGCGAGAGAACCGGTGTTTAGTCATACATATGGGAGGTCAAATGCACTGAAAGTGGGACGAAACAGTGCGATGTTACAGAGCTCGCGCCGTGCTGACCTGTCATCGGCGCGGATCAATAGGCCGAGCCGCACGACCGCGCTACCGAACGAATCTCGCGCCACGAACGGCACAAACTAATCTCCCAAGCGCAACGCTGATCAGTTAAAAAGTACTTAATGTACACACACAAATACAGTTAAAACGCTATGCACTATAACAGTGGTTCTCAAACTGGGGGGCGCGACCCCTGGGGGGGCGCGGCAATGGTGAGGGCAGTCAGCAGATTATTTTGCAAAAGAAACCTCTGGAGAGTGATAAAGACTACACTGCGTAATTTTCCCACTTATCATGCGGTCACTTGCCTGATAAGTAAATAATTGAACGCAAAATATTAATTTGACATATTTTAATGACCTCCACATGACTCGCAGTACCCGCTTGAGTGCCCTTATCAGTTGTATCAGTTGTGGTTGTATCAATAACAGACCACTAGATGGCGCGATTGAAAAATCAGAGTTGTATTGCAGGGAGCTGTGAATATAAAGCTGCTTTTTCCACCAAATTACCTGGAACAATATGTCTCAGGAACTTTTTTCTGACCTGTTGCTGTCTAAGGTCATTCAAGGTCTAAAGAATATGAGGAAGATTAAGCAAATAGTCGTGACGTAACGTTAGGTCGCGCGCACGTTCGGACTTGCATCCTCGGTAGTTCGGACTTCACGAGACTCAGGACGAACGGAACGACGCAAGTCCGGTAATTCTGCAAAGAGCAGCGTACTTGATAACGTCAGTCAGCTCGTCTCGGCTACTGCAATCTTCCTCACTCTATTTACAGAAGAAATAATGTCAAACACCACTGCCTCTTTTCGTTTTCATTTAAACATATTAATAGCTGCAGAAATGTAGTTCAGGAAACGTACATAGCCTACATTACAATGAAAAGAAATATTATATCAAACACTGCCTGGTACCTTTTAACATATTAATATAATAGAATAAAGACCAAAGATTACATGTTAGATTTACCCCAAACGAATTATATCTTATGTTTAACCACTACAGAGACATCAGAGCCAGCGGCAAATATCAGAATGACTAGCCGAGGTTATGCTCCTCTCGTTGACAAATGCATGACAGTCAACTGATGTCCCATTCTATTTCTGATGAACTCCAGCGCTCTGACACAAAGGACAATTTCAAATATTCATAAGAGAATCGTGAAAAAAATAGTTTCCTCAAAAATATTAAGCAGCACAAATGTTTACAACATTGATAATAATCAGAAATGATTACTGAGCAGCAAATCAGCATATTAGAATGATTTCTAAAGGATCATGTGACACTGAAGACCGGCGTATTGATGCTAAAATTTCAGCTTTGACCACAGGAATAAAGTAGCCTATGTGTGAAAACATTCAAATAGATATTTTAAATTGACAATGTCACAATATTGCAGTGTTTACTGTATTTTTGACAAATAAATGTAGCCTTGGTGAGCATAAGAGACTTTTCAAAAAAAAAAAAAAAAAGGTGGGGGTTGGGGGGTCTTGAAAAAAACAATTCTCTACAAAAGGGGGGTCCGGCAGAAAAAATTTGGGAACCACTGCACTATAATGACATGACATTCACAAAGGAGTCTGGAGTGATGCACGTATTTAGGTCGATTTTGAGGCCCATTACCTTGAAAAATGAAAGTAATCCACAGCGTCCTCAGCAGCTCGGATGTTAGGAGAAAATGAAGACTCTTATGTTCATTCTTACATCCAAACACAGAGCAGCGGGATTGCTTGCAAGACATTGTTGATGTTACATCTGCTCGAGCGCGGAAAAAATGAAGGACAGCGTAACCACTGAGGGCGGAAACTATAGCAACACAGGGCTGTCAATCAACCCCCGTGGCCCCGCCCTCCAAAATGTGACGTCACACTGCGGTGAGAGTCAAAACGGCAGGCCTAGTGAGACTGACTTGGTTTAAAGGGGATTAAAAAAATGAGGAGTGGGTGGATTTTTATCAATTTAGGGTGGTTGTGTTCACACACTGCCAACACACATTTATGTCCAAACGTGGATTTTACATAATAGGTGCCCTTTAATGGTAAGGAATGCCCTTCTACTTGAGAGCGACCACATATGAGGTGTTTCTTGGAGATTATAGTACATTAAAGAATGATCATGTGACTTTTTTTGTAAGTATGCCAGGTGACCTGTAAAAGCAGAACAACTTCCATTAGAGTTTTGCAAAATATTCCTTTGTCGAATTGCCTGAAAAACATCCTCATGTGAGCGTAAAGACTTTTTTTGTGAGGGGAGTTATGGGAGTTTTTGCAAAACTGATGTGTTTCCAGTTAATTCGCAATTATAAAGTCCGCGTGAACCAGAAGTTGCTGTCGACTTTATTTCAGTGTGATGACGTATTTCCAACTGAAATGGAATATTGAGTAGAGGGCAGGGTTTTATCATTGCACTCCTCCTCTCATCTCTCACTCGTCTGCCCAAGCCATGGCCCAAGCCGCCAAACTGACGTCATCAGAGAAGTGCCATTCCAGAGCGGAAGCAAATGATCAGATTTTGATTAAAGATTACCAAGACAAACAATTTTCTTCAGAGGATTAACTTGCACGGATTAATTGTGGATTTTAAGACTAGCAATGTGCACTAACAAAATAAATATTGTAAATTTTGATTTCATGCGGAATTTAATTTGCGCAGTTTGAGAGGTAATGAAGGTTTGAAAGGTAATGGAAATGCATTTGCTGAAGTGATTATATAAAGAATAACTGATATTTCCTTTGGTCCATTAGAATATAGGACACAGAGCGAATATTACATTTTTTATATTATGTGTTTCTATATGCTAATACATACTTGTATTTTGATGTAAGCATTAAGTATGGCTCAACAAATATTGTAAATTATTATTATTATTATTATTATATTTGTCATACTACTACTACTAATTATTAAAATATGGAACAGAATATTCAACTAGAATGATTGTTTATTTGCAAAAATATATGGAAAAAATATAAATGTAAAATATAATATGAATGTAATAATAATTTAAATAATAAAATATCTCAAATTTAAAATAAAAGTAATTTTCTATTAAAATATTTATGTATTTATACATTTATTTATTTATTGTTTGTTTTTTTGTAAAATTGATTTGTCTCTTGATTTTATTCAGCAGGAACTGAGTGGATTGTGGAAAGCTTATTACATTTTAAGTTATTTCATTTTTATGAAAGATTACAATAACCATTTTCTACTTGTTAGTCATGTTCTTACTTTGGAGCAACATGCGCTGATGAATCATTCAGAATCGACCAAGAACATGTCTTAGAAAACTCAACAGGGTGCATTTTGATTTCATCTGGACTTCATCTTGATCAAAACGCTGAATCTAAATATTAAATCTAAACAGAAAACCACTTGTTTTCATTAATCAATTCATTTCTAAAAAGAAAAAAAAAAATCTCAGATGGTTAGAATATTTAGAATTTAATTCTCTTAATAGTTGTTTATTAAGCAATGATTTTTATTTAAAAAAAAAAAAAATGTTTGACAGTTATTTTGTTTGACATTATTTTCGTTTTTCAAAGGTTGCAATATGCCACCAAACCTCAGTAAACAAAACACATTTTTCATGCATATTCATTGATCTCTGGGGCAGCAGGACGAAGGAGAGCATTATCTATAAAGAGAGCGAGTGTTTCTGTTCTCTCACACAGATGATGGGATTGTTCTCCACACACACACACACACACACACACACACACACACATACACATACATGTCTGGTTTGCTATCCTTGTGAGGACTCTCCATAGGCGTAATGGTTTTTCTACTGTACAGACTGTAAATTCTATTGTCCTACACCAACCCTACACCTAAACCTACCCCTTACAGGAAACTTTTTGCATTTTTAGATTTTCAAAAAACTTCATTCTGTGTGATGTATAAGCTTGTTTACCCATGGGGATCTCAATTTAGGTCCCCACCATGACACAAGTCCCCATGAGTCTGTGTGTATTCAGGTTTAAGTTCCCACCAGAATATAAAAACAGGCACACACACACACACATACACACACCTCGCCCTGCCAGCATGCAAGACAGATGAGCCGCCCAGTGCGGGATAAAAGGTCAGGCCTGTGTCTTAACAGCTTCCCTGTTCTCCCCAAGACTGATGGAGCAACTTCCACAAAAAAAAAAAAAACCATGAACCAAACATCCAGGTTCTGCTTTATCTGCTGATGGGAAAACTTCGCAATTCATTAACAAGGAAACGCTAAATGCCGATATCCCATAATGCACACCTCTAGCAGTTAGTTGCATCACAGCCGACTAAATGCTACCAAATGTGCTCTCTGTTCTCCCTGAAGGGACTCGCAGTCTCCTCTCGTCTGCCTTTGATTAATAACGCAGCGGTTTAAGCACATAATTTCCCGTGTGCAGAGATTATGGGTTGAGGCTCTGTTAAACAGCCGCTCGACTCACTCATTTATGGTCTAGGATCCCATTACACCAGCATTACGAACACCAGAATAGAAGTAGCAATAATGAACAGTTTTATTCCTCTAAATCAAGAGGTCCTGCGTGGCAGAGCTGCGCTCCTCCCTTCAGAGGATCACGCAGAGAGCTCCATCCGTCAGCTGGCGCTGTTTATAAATCAACATTACACAGCAAAACACACTCCTGCCACCATAATGTGGACTGTGTGTGAGAAGCTCAGAGCGAAGGTCAAGCCAGGCCACTGCCGGATAAATGTGTCGTCATCACTGAAAACAACACTCTGACATTTGATCATTTGACCAAAAAAAAAAAAAGGCTCATATTGACAATAAAGGTTGTGTGAAATGAATTGATTTCTTTATTAATTTATAAATTTGCTTGTTTTTTATATATTATATTATATTATATTATATTATACTAATATTATATTATATTATATTATAAACCCTTTGACATAACAAGTGATCAGTACCACCGTTCTCTATACACAGAGTATGCAGTTTGCGTATGGCACTCCTAGGGAGGGCACCAATCCCAGTTTCTCAAAAAAAAAAAAATATCGTTCTATATTAATATTAACATAGCATCTAAACATGAACATACACACACACATATATATATATATATATATATATGTATACTAGTGCTGTCAAATGATTAATCGCAATTAATCGCATCCAAAATAAAAGTTTTTGTTTACATATTATATGTGTGTGTACTGTGTATATTTATTATGTATATATAAATACAAACACATGCATGCATATATTTAAGAAAAATATGTTAGATTTATATATTAAATAATTTTTTTAGTGCTGTCAAATAATTTTTATTATGTATATATAGACACACACATACAGCATATATTTTGAAAATATTTACATGTATATACTAGTGCTGTCAAACGATTAATCGCGATTAATCGCATCCAAAATAAAAGTTTTTGTTTACATATGTATGTGTACTGTTTTTATTTATTATGTATATATAAATACACACATATACAGTATATATTTTGAAAATATTTACATGTATATGCATTTATATATTTATATTCTTATATTTTATATTATATATAAATATATTTAATATATAAACAACATTTTTCTTAAATATATACATGCATGTGTTTGTATATACACAATAAATTTACACAGTACACACAAATATATTATGTAAACAAAAACTTTTATTTTGGATGCGATTAATCGCGATTAATCGTTTGACAGCACTAATATTTTTATATATTATAAATTATATTAATATGAATATATACATGTAAATATTTTCAAAATATATACTGTATATGTGTGTCTTTATATATACAAAATAAACATACACAGTAGACATACATATATTGTGTAAACAAAAACTTTTATTTTGGATGCGATTAATCGCGATTAATCATTTGAAAGCACTAATATATATATATATATATATATATATATATATATATATGTATACACACACACACACACATATATATATATATATATATATATATATATATATATATATATACACATAATTATAAAAAAAAATTACGGTAAACGCAGTGGCGTGACGAGCCCTTCCCGCATCTGAAGAACTGATGAACAATTAGGCTATATCAGGTAATATACATCAGCAGTCCAGTGCAGAGAAAAGAAAAATAAAAAAGCCCAAGATGAAGCCCACTTTCAGATTACTACATTCATAATCCTGTGAAACTTTTTTGACTGTTGACGTTAGTAACGTGTTTAAAGTCAGTAATAATTTCACCACCATCACCGCATCTGGTTAGTTATAAATACACCGCATCTTAGTTTCCATGACTTAAAATGTATTATATAAAAACAATGAGGCAATAGCCTAATGATTGGTTAATTAATAATAATTATATGGTTTCACTGAATAACACTGTTAAAATACATAATGTCATACAAAATAAACAATTTGCATTAGGCTATTACAAATGCCTGAAAAGTGCACCAAAGACCTGGTAATTGCATACACAGGACGATCAAATCCTTGTTTAATACTGACCAAACATTTCATTCAAATATCCACTTAATTTTTAATTTTTGGCCACCTTTTTGCGATAGAAATACTATAGCCTCTTTAATTTCTTCAACAAAAACATCACAACCATTACCAAAATTAACCATGGTTTTATAGTAAAACTGCTTGATGTTATTTTGTGTGATTTCTGAATGCTTGAGACTATAAAATCAATTAGACAACTGTATTAATAAAGTCATAGCTAGAGCTACAATTGTAATTTATAAATAATACAATTTAATTACAATTTATTTATTCACTTTTATATCTGATTAAAGTTCTATTTTCACCCCTTATAATGGGTGTTTTTTTTTCTTCTCTTTTTCTTTTTTTTGAGGGAGGGGGCACAACAAAACTATTCTGCTTAGGGCACCCATTTGGCCAGCAGCGGCCCTGCAAGCGATCTATATAAGACAATCAGAATTTATTCATAATAATTAAGAAAACAACTTCCATAAAGCTTTTTTTTTTAAAATTTATTTATTTGTTTGTGAATCTGACATTATTAAATTATTATATTATATTATAAATATAATTAAACATAATAGAATATATCCATAAACCCCTTGACATTACAGTACAATATATTTATTTAAAACAAATACAATTTATGATTAATAATAAAAAAATATTTATTTATTTATTTATTTATTTTTGTTGTTGTTGTTATATACAATAACATAGTATATCCATAAACCACCTTTTTGTTCTATTCTATTCTATTCTATTCTATTCTCATTTAATTTAATAGAATATATCCATAAACCACTTGACATTACAGTTTTGCATTATACTGGCATCATATTTATTTATTTGTTTGTTTGTTTGTTTATTTATTTATTTATTATTTACTATTATTATTATTTATTTATTTATGTATTTATTTATTTAATTAATTATACAAATAACATAGATATCCATAAACCACCTTTTCATTATGGTTACTATAAAACAGTTTCTATAACAAATGAAAACTATAATTAATAATTTTACACAAAATCCTATATTATATTATATTATATTATATTATATTATATTATATTATATTATATTATATTATATCATATTGGGTAGAATATTTTATAAGAATTTAAAAGAGGTTACGTTGTATTTTCTCTCTCTCTCTCTCTCTCTCAAATATAATTTTTTACAAATTACCCAAATTCCCATATTTATCTTAAATGCGTATTTAAGATAAATGTTAAATTGTACTTTTCTTCCATGTTTTTCAAAGGTTGCAAGGAGACACCAAACCTCTCTAAATGAAAGACATTTTTTATACATATTATATTATATTACATTATGATTTTTAAAATCTTAATATCTCTTAAAATCTCAGGTATGTGTCTTGAAATCAGGCAGCACATTGTTTTCAGGTCAGCGCGCTCGGAGTGCCTTTAAAAAGCGATCTGATTAAGCAGCAGTCACGCAGGTATTAACTCAGAGCACTGACATCAACAAAATGAAAATACATTTCCATGAAAATAGATTACCTAGCGGTTGGATGACACGCCGAGACCTCTTTCCACCCAGTTACTATCTTGAAACTTAAGGAAAAGTCGTACTTTTTTAAGCTCTGAGAAAAGCCTACGTTTTAATACACTCTTTTATCAGTAAAGAGGGCCGCCTTTCAAAGGTATAAATTAGCGCGGCTTCCTCCTTCCATCGATAATCTTTACCATAAAATGAAGTCGGGCCTGAAAGCTCTAAAATGTGCTTTAAAGTTTCATCCAATTACTCGCTCCAGAGCCTCATAGTTTCATTTTGCATTAATGATGAATTCTGAAGTGTCTGAGATCTAATCTCAAACTTCAGCCTGATGGGAAGAGTTTCTGCCGCCGTTTCTGTGTGTTTGGCATGTGGAGGATGGAAATATACTGCAGACTTAACACTGTTTTTTTGCAGTCACCTCATGGCCACTCTTTCTGCACTTACTCAAGCATAGCCTGTAAGAACTTACAGCTGCCTGTTCCCCATTTCGAGTGCGCCTTCCCGATTGGCCAGCGGGCCTGTGCTTCTGACTGCGGCCCCACTGTCAAAAGCATCTGAGGGCTGCCCTGGGCCCACATCGCATTCCAGGTCCCCTTGTAAAACATGTGGAGGACCGGGTCTACAGCAGGACCACTTCCACATCCTGGACTTTTATTAGCATCGAGAACGCATATGGACGTGCACACACTCACACACACCTACTGCCTGTTATTGAGTCAGGGAACTAGAAGACTAGGCTAAACATGTTGGAATATGTGACACCTCCTTATAAGTGGTAGGAGAAGCTGTTTTGATACTGTAGCTTGCTTAAAGGAACAGTTCACCCAAAAAATGACAATTTGCTGAAGGTTTACTCACCCTCAGGCCATCCGAGATATAGATGAGTTTGTTTCTTCATCAGATTTGGAGAAACGTAGCATTATATCACTTCCTCACCAATGGATGTGAATGGGTGCCGTCAGAATGAGAGTCCAAACAGCTGATAAAAACATCACAATAATCCACACCACTCCAGTTCATCAGTTAACATCCTGAAAAGACAAAAGCTGTGTGTTTGTAAGAAACAAATCCATCATTTTTACTTTAAACGAGTCCATAATAACACTTCCACCTGTGAAAAAGTCGTCTTGTCTGAATCAGGAGAGAAACCTGCACAGATCAAGCACTGTTAACAAATGAAAACAGTCCAAAACTGTTGGTGTATTTTCTTGTTAACAGGTGTATTTTGATGTTATAGACAACAGGAGATGGACTTTTTCACTAGAGGAAGCGTTATAAAGGAGTTTTGGATTTTAGCGGGAAACAACGTTTTGAAGTTAAAAACATCTTAATGATGTATTCATTTCTCACAAATGCACAACTTTTGGCTTCACAAGACATTAATTGATGAACTGGAGTGGTGTGGATTACTTGTGGATTGTTGTGATGTTTGGATCAGCTGTTTGGACTCTCATTCTGACGGCACCCATTCACTACAGAGGATCCATTGGTGAGCAAGTAGAGTAATAAGGGCTTGACATTATTTTTTTTTGCTCGCCAGCCACTGTGGCTAGTGGTTTTCCAAAATTATTAGCAACTCAGCATTTTCACTAGCCACAGTTTTGTTGCTGGTAAATTATGTTTTATATAATTAAAATGTACTGCATACTAAAATGTACTTAAATTGATTTCCAGGTCATTTTTTGCCTGTATAAATGGCAGTTTTTCCCCCCTAACCTAATCAAATGTATTTGATTTATATCTTTCAAATCAAATTTTACATTTTATTAATAATTTCAATTGTTATAACAAGACACTATAGATTAATGGCATGTAGATGCATTTACGCAAGACAGTATAATGATGCTGAAATGCATTAGTAATGCAAATTTACAACTGTGTAAATGTTATGAACCTAGTGCTTAAAATCAGATTTTTAATATACAAATATAAAATTTTAAATAAAAAAAAAGAAAAAAGATAAGCTATTGTTAAATTTGAAAGTAAACCGTCAGTAGATTGAAGCATGTTTCTGTTTTAACGAGTGAGTCATTGAGAGATTCATTTAAACAATTCGTTCAGATGGAGGATTCAATTTAAGAATGAATCAAGTGCCTCTCTTTATTTGGGTTATTTAATCATTATAATCATTATTTATTTGGGTAATTTAATCAAATCATTTTCAAGGAAAACTGCCCTCTCTTGGTCGTGTCATGTTGCGTAACTAGGCTATATCTTATGTTATAAATTTAAAAACTACATTTTTACCACAGTATGTTTTTTCTGTGCGCAGTTGTGTTCATTTGTTTTGATTTCTCCACGAGGTTCTCTCACACACACAGGATGCGTGAGCCTCAACTGGCATGACCTTGTTACTGTCAATACTGTACATCCATTATCAATCGCCATTTACGCTAAATGAAATGAAATCAGAATCATTTTAGCTGAAATTTTGCTCCCCTAGTTAGCTTTTTAATTTGGGTTAGTTGTCCGGTTGAGCAAGTAAAGTTCTTTTTCACTTGTGCCTTCAGAAAAACAAAACAAAAAAAAAACACTTGTCCCACACAAGCATTAATGTCGAGCTCTGTTACTGTAGGCTATATACAATTCAACTGGCCTAAGTGACTAGTGGGAGGGACCATATTACCTGCCACTGCTGAAATCCACCCGCATTTGGTGAGTTGGCCAAACCCTGGATATAATGCTACATTTCTATAAATCTGATAAAAAACAAACTCATCTACATCTTGAATGGAGCCAGACCTGAATGTGAGTAACCTTAATTATGTTCAGCACTACGTTAACTGTTGGCAAGATTTTGGAAATGCTGCATTTCACGAAAAGTAGCCTAAAACAATGACTAACTAGCCAATAAATAATCAACATTTGGCTATTGGTGACCTAGGTGACAGTAAAAGTTGATCAAAATTGTTTAAATAAAGTCCATTTTGATGTTATACAGCACATTTTGAGAGAGTGTTAATAGGCTTTTCTTGTAAGTGCATAATGACAGAAGCTCTTTAAAAGCAGCTTCATTAGAAGCAGAAATTAAATAGAGCAGATCGATACCATTGGGAGCCAAATAGACGTAAATGGATCCTAAACATGTTAGAGTTTAGATGTGGGCCATCCATTTGTTTCAGCCCTGTGAGATGTAAAGTGCCTATTGGAGGTGAAGGCCTACCATTAAACGGGAAGACTTTGACCTGCACAGTTTGCAGTGTGTGAAATAAGCCAAAAGATGGTGGGATGGTTGGGCCGGAGCGTTTAATTATCTCTGAGATCCTCATCAAATATGGATAAGGAACTGTAGACTAATGTGTTCATTACAAAGAAACTGCTAAGCGCGGTTCTGGAGTTCTCAGACACTGGTGCTGCCGTAGACAACCACCCGCGCCATCGTCCAAACCCCCATCAATCTCGTCCCAAACCTGACAGGAAATCAATCTCCAGCGCTTCCTAATAAAGCTGTGAGCTTGCTCCACCTCTCCATTTCCACTCTGCCACCGGGAGAACATGCTCTCTCTTCTTATCCGTTCAGTTTATAATAGATTCTTTATTTATCGCTACGCAACCAGGACCGGCGGAATTTGTTTCCGCAAGTTCCACACAATGTCAGCAAAGAACATAATCACTGGGATGATACTGCTGGAATAACATAGGTTTAAAGGGACAGCTTAGTCAAAGATGAAAATCCTGTCATCATTTACTCCAAAGACGATATTTTGAAGATTGTTGGTAACCAAACAGTTGATGGCCCCCATAGTATTTTTTTGGAAGTCAGTGGGGACCATCGACTATATATACACTGCTCAAAAAAATTAAAGGAACACTTTTTAATCAGAGTATAGCATCAAGTCAATTAAAATTCTGGGATATTGATCTGGTCAGTTAAGTAGCAGAGGGGGTTGTTAATAAGTTTCAGCTGCTTTGGTGTTAATGAAATTAATAACAGGAGCACTAGATGGGCAACAATGAGACGACCCCCAAAACAGGAATGGTTTTACAGGTAGAGGCCACTGACATTTTTTTCCCTACTCATCTTTTCTGACTGTTTTTCACTAGTTTTGCATTTGGCTAGGGTCACTGTCACTACTGGTAGCATGAGGCGATACCTGGACCCTACAGAGGTTGCACAGTCAGTCCAACTCCTCCAGGATGGCACATCAATACGTGCCATTGCCAGAAGGTTTGCCGTGTCTCCCAGCACAGTCTCAAGAGCATGGAGGAGATTCCAGGAGACAGGCAGTTACTCTAGGAGAGCTGGACAGGGCTGTAGAAGGTCCTTATCCCATCAGCAGGAACGGTATCTGCTCCTTTGTGCAAGGAGGAACAGGATGAGCACTGCCAGAGCACTACAAAATGACCTCCAGCAGGCTGCTGGTGTGAATGTCTCTGACCAAACAGCCAGAAACAGACTTCATGAGGGTGGCCTGAGGGCCTGACGCCCTCTAGTGGGCCCTGTGCTCACTGCCCGGCATCGTGGAGCTTGATTGGCATTTGCCATTGAACACCAGAATTGGTAGGTCCGCCACTGGCACCCTGTGCTTTTCACAGATGAGAGCAGGTTCACCCTGAGCACATGTGACAGAAGTGAAAGGGTCTGGAGAAGCCGTGGAGAATGTTATGCTGCCTGTAACATCGTTTAGCATGACCGGTTTGGTGGTGGGTCAGTGGTGGTCTGGGGAGGCATATCCACGGAGGGACGCACAAACCTCTACAGGCTAGACAATGGCACCCTGACTGACATTAGGTATCGGGATGAAATCCTTGGACCCATTGTCAGACCCTACGCTGGTGCAGTGGGTCCTGGGTTGCTCCTGGTGGCCTCATGTGGCAAGAGTATGCAGGCAGTTCCTGGAGGATAAAGGAATTGATACCATTGAATGGCTACCACGCTCGCCTAACCTAAATCCAATAGAACACCTCTGGGACATTATGTTTCGGTCCATCTGACGGCGCCAGATTGCACCTTAGACTGTCCAGGAGCTCAGTGATGCCCTGGGTCCAGATCTGGGAGAAAATACCCCAGACTCCGTCGTCTCATTAGGAGCATGCACCGATGTTGACAGGCATGCACACAAGCACGTGGGGTCCATACAAACTACTGAGTAACATTTTGAGTTGCTGCAATGAATTTCAGCAAAATGGACTAACCATTTTGGCTATGGACTAACTTTGATTTTCGGGGTGTCTTTGAATTCAGCCCTCTGTAGGTTGATAATTTTAATTTCCGTCAAACGATGTGGCATCCTTTCATTCCTAACACATTACCCAGTCCATATCAGTATAGATATCCAGCATGATATTTTTCCCCATTGAGATCTGATGTGTTTTCAAAGTGTTCCTTTAATTTTTTTTGAGCAGTGTATATATATATATATACAATTCAGACATTTAATGTTTCACAATTCATAGTTTTTCCAAAAAGGCAATTCTGATAATATCGTATGGATCCTCATGTGTAAATACCAGTTACTAAATAAAATGTTTATACATCCATCCATCCATCCATCCATCCACATAAGGTCAGATATTAATAGGTGGGTGTTACTACATTAAAAAAATTGAGAATCATTGCATTAGACCATTTTAAGTGTTTTAGGGGTTTTATGTGAAATGTGCTACCTGAACTCGGGAACTTTACCTGGTCCAGAATTTGATTATCAAATGGAATATTAAAAATTCTGAGCATTTTGCTTTTTATTTGAGCCTGGTGAAGAGGTCTTGCACCATCATCTGTTATATCAAAGTGATTATTTGTTTTTCATATTGGATTTCTTTAAATGGCCAGTGTTCATTTAGCTGCTTCGGCGGCCCCTCGTCTCTTTTCAATCGACTCTTGTTTGTGCAGGCTGAAATTACAATAATTGTGCTGTGGCAGCAATTCATTTGAGGCTAAGCCTTATTAACTTCTCTTTAGAGGTCGGAGATGAGTGCCGGACAACTCATTTCTGGCATTGTCAGGTAAGGCCTTCAGCAAAGCCAAGCGCCGCCGACTCTCCGGCCCCAAATCTTCAGATGGCTAAAGGAACTGATGACTCACTGCTGCTCCTCTTAAAATCCACTCAGAAAATCCAACTAATCCACAATCCCTGAGCCCAAGGGTATATACACCCAACATACTAGCCCACAACCTCTGCCTGCTGCCACAATGCTGCAGTCTTCAAACCAAGGAGATTATCTGCTTTATCTGGCCAGGCAGCTTTGACTGTACAGTACAAGTTAGTAGATTACAACTCTGGGTGCAAACTGTTCATGGGTGAGATTTGTTAACATGATAGCTAGCATAGGAGACTTAGGGCCAGTTTTACTAAACAGGGAAAATTAGTGCAAATGTACAATTCCAAAGCAGCGCCAATGGGTGTGGAAATTTTTGTGGGTGATTTACTAACAACACGCAAAATTAAAGAACACAGACACAACATCTCATTTATATATTGACCAACGCAATATATCAAACGCAGCGCAAATTAGCGTAGTTGCAAATAAAGAATAAAGAAATAAAGAAGCCACAGTAGAACCAGAGGCCAAAAAATGAAGAGTTGCAAGAAGTTTTGATAGAGCTGGTATTGCTTGACTTCTAGTTGAGGATTCCAAATCGTCTTTTATTTCCTGAAGCAAATTAAAAATAATACAGCTTGGCAAACAATATTCTCATATTCTTCTTGCATTCCAAATAAATTAAGACGTGTGGAAAATATCCTCTCCCTTCTACCACAAGCTCTCTGTTCTCTGCGGTGTCTCTTCTTAGCAACAATAATTCCAGCCATTTCAAGCGCAAAATAGTTTAAGACATGCTTTTTTTGAGGCGTTAAATAATGGCGCAAATACCAGTAATTTGACGAGCGGAAACGTTGGTAAATCTCATTGCATGATTCATTTTAATACTCTCCTCCCATAAATTTAGTGTCTGAAAGGGCAACTCCTTCAAATGCATATTCAGTAAGGTCAGGCACAAAAATAACTGTGTCCACGCCTTTTCAGCACTAATTTATCACTGCACCTTTAGTAAAAACCGACAGTACTATTTTAACACCAAAAGACGGTTTGCGCTGGTGCAAGCTGTTAGTAAATCTGGCCCTTAGAGTAGAATTGAACTAATAACTAAAAGGAACCAAATAATGGTCTATAGTGTTTAAGTTTAAAGTTGTTACCCTTTTTTTGTGCCAGATAAACCCTTCTGAAAAAGAGTACACAGTAACACTTTTTTTCAAGGTGTACTTGTTACACGTTACAAGTAATTACTATTATAATAACAATTAATTATGCATAATTACATGCAAGTAACCCTAAAACAAACCCTAATCCTAACCCTAACCATATAGTAAGTACATGTAGTTAATTAATATTACTCAGTACTTAAATGTATAGTTAAACTGTAACAAGGACACCTTAAAATAAAGTGTAACCGGTAGACTTTAGAAAAGAGTACTTATTATGAAAACAGTATACATAAGTGTGAACTGAATGTAACGTTTTCAGATATTTAATCCGTGTTGGGGAGTAACTAGTTACATTTAACAGCGTTACATAATTTAATTACAAAATAAATGTAACTGTAATCCATTACAGTTACTGAGAAAAAAATGTGTAATTGAATTACAGTTATAAAAACTGTAGATCAAGAAGGGGGGTTGCAAATAAATATTTCCTGCGAAAAGCTAGGATACTTTGAATAATATTAATTTAATTTGTTGCTTTCCAGTGCTGGAAATTCAAAAATCAATAATCAGAATGATCTCGAAGTAAAAAGAGGTGTTAAAGTCTTATTTTGTGGTGACTGTGCCTTAAAATTAAAATATTTCAATCTTAATTCAAGAGATGAAGTATTTTGGAAGTCTAGAATCAGTGTTGAATACCACTGTAAGGTTAACGTTAATTGATTAAAATGTTTGTAAATGATTAACAATTGAAAATTTCGTTAGAAATTTAGAAAAGTAATCAAAAAGTAATCAAATGTAATTAGTTACATTACTTATATAAAGTAATTTAAATAGTTACACTACTTATTACATTTTGAATAAAGTAACTTGTAATCTGTAACCCATTACATTTCAAAGTAACTTTCACAATGCATTTAATTGTGTGTTATTGTAATGATTCATCACTATGGCTGAGATCCATTTGCAGTTTTATTTGAGAGGTAGTCGTACAGGCAGAGGTCAGAACACAGACAAGGCAATATAG